>CAXKVY010000021.1:0-270717 GCA_964058915.1 Tetropium fuscum | reverse complement strand
CCTATATCAATAATCATTTTTGGGGCCACATAGAGAGCTTTACGCTCGGGCCCTGTGGAACCTTGCTATGCCGCTGTACAAACTACTATATCAGCAGGAAAAGATAGGACCATGTTATACAAAAATAAATCTGTCAGGATAAAAGAGAGAATGGATAGGGCCCTCTAAACTCTTTAACTAAATGAACAAAATAACCTACCTGTAAGTTCATTCCGTAAATCTTGAACAAAGTCTGTCTTTTTGATATGTACTGAACAAATTCGACTTGACTCAGATACTTTGCTATCTTCACAAAATAACCCACTGATCTCTTATCTCGAAATTCTTTGGAAAGCCATGAAATTATATTCCTGAGTTCCCTGAATTGTAAAGATTATTGCGACAGTAGGTTATGCAGCACCTTGTAGACATCTTGGTCTGAAAGAAAATAGTACGTACATATTAGCTTTGTAGGTACTCTATGGATATTAACACTATTACAGAATACACGCAAAATAATTAATATAATAAGAAACTACTTACATTATTACCACGCCAAATATTAATCCAATATAATTGCAACGTAACGTAATAACTGTCTTTAATTTATTTAAATAACACTAATCACACTAAAATAGTCTATAATAAAATGTCAATAACCAAAATGGAAAAATAAAATAGACACAGCAAGAACAAAAACGCAGGATAAGAGCATCATGCAGGATAAGAGCATAAAAATCTATGACAAGAGCTCTAAAACGTCAAAACACAGGAACGGCCATTTTCTAGCCAATGACGCCATATGACAGCATCTTACATCTACTATCTCTTTTCAATTTGCTTATATAGTCTTATGAGAAATGAATCCTCTTTTATAGTTTACCCTTCTTCGGATCCAACGACTATCGGTATATTCGAAGAAACTTACTGATCTGTTTTGCCTAGTAGATCGATTTTGCCCGAGTTTTTAAAATTTTGAATTATTCCAACCTATACCCTATTGCATAGTAGACAAGCGTGTTGAAATGCGATATTGTGCTTTATACATACTCAAAATATAAATGTAATTCCTTTAGCATTTACTACAAGGTCACAAACTTGGCAACAATGTTCGTTGATCACATGTATTACAGTTTATGACGTGCATCGGATTTTGTTTTGGCAAAACTATATGCCTATAAATAATAGTGCCTATGCCGTTTACAGAATTTGTTAGAAATACCCTCACAGTACCTGCGCTTTGTTCCCGCATTTCTCTTTACAGCCCCCACTTAGTTAATTAAAGACAGCGAAGCCCCATCCTCTAATTACTCACGCACCACCCTGTATGAATTAACCTCCGGTTCATGCGTTTGATGAACGCCCGAAGAAAAGCTCCCGATACCCACTGAAAAGTCGCGGCGATTATGAATTATTTATAAGGCCAGTTTGCGCTTAATTAACACTTAACTGCACGCGATGAAGTGTACTTCTACTGAAATAGTAGCCGGATAATCGTGTAGGTCGCTATTTATAAACAAAGCGATGTAAATTAAACAAATTATTTAAAAAGCGAATCGATCTACGCGTCAAACGTCGGCCAGGATTAAAATTAACCCGCTAAACTGGTTTTATTTACTAATTACTTGCTCGATTGAGTCCGTTTAAAGAGCCAAGTCTATCGGGATCGTTTGTTGAAGACAAGCTACCGAGAAGGCGTTAGAAATACACCGGGTATAAAATATGAATATTATTTCTTTGGATTTTTTTAATGCAAATGTTTGCTATTATAAAGCTATTATAGTAATAATTTTCAAAATTCCCAGGCAATACCAAATTATATAATTATATAATAAAATTATATTAATTACCTATATTATAAAATTATAAAATTATATTATATTAATAATTATACATATAATAAAAACATATTTCACGTTATTTTGCCTGAAATATCGTCTTCGTTTATTTTATACGTATATGATAAACGAATCTGGAATCAACGTGTTATTAACGTGCATAAACTACCTAAGTTTAACGTGTGTGGTATACTAAAATACCACGTGTATGGAATACTGAATGAAAATCCCCACGAATGCTTGAATTTAATATACGAGTTGATAACGTTGATATCAGGGTGAAATAAGAAGATCCATAGCCATAGTAAAATATACGGCGGAAGTCTTATTTTATTTACAATAATAATTGATTTTATATGAACAGTAAATAATTTATGACAGTTTTACTTCACATCTCTACATACCTAGTAGGTCGCAAACATATAATACACGAGCACAGTTAACGTATTTTCAACGTTGATGCCTGGGTTACATAAGATGTTAACATGTTCCATACCATAATAGCGTAAACTATGTGGTAAACTTATTTGAACTAAAATAATAAATTATTTTATGAACAGTTTATAATTTTTGGCAATTTTGCTTCACATCTATGTATCCCTAGCATGTCGTAAATCTATTGTACACGATTAATACACGGTTAACGTATTTTCAACGTTGTGAATGTTGACGTCTCCCAAGCAACACATGACGATTTAATAAAAAAGATAATAATTCATGACAGTTTTGCTTCACATCTATATATACCTAGTAGGTCGTAAATGTATTATATACGAGCACAGTTAACGTAATTTCAACGTTGATATCTGGGTTACATAATATATTAACAGGTTCCATAATCTCGTAAAATATCATTCAAAATAATAGTGCAAAAGATATTTGCAAGCCGTAAACATTACAACTTTTTCGTGTCCCTCATAGTTGCAAAGTTATTCTCGAATGGATTTTTTTTGCAATTTTCAAGTTGCATTTCCATCGAATGAGCATTAAAATATCAGCCCCAAAGCTAAATGAAGGTCTGTGTCTACTAAAAAGATTTTAAATAAATGAACAAAATTATTATTATTATTTAAAGTTATTTAAAGTATTCATTATGCAAATTATTCTGCGACTAAGGGCACGAAATCAGGGCACAGGATGTTCAAGTCGTTGAACATCCACATTGAAGCTTATATGTGGCCCGTTGGCATTTTATTAGCAGGGCATTTGACTGCGTAGATCATGACAAAGTTCTGGTGAAACTTTATGCTCATGGCATTCGTGGATCTACGCTAGAATGGATCTCTTCTTTCCTCAGAAATAGGAAATAACGTGTTGCCTTGAGAGATTCCAACGATGGAAATAATGTCTATAATGTCAATTCGGGTTATAAGGTAAAAAAAAAAAATAGTTTCCGCGGGAGTTTTGGATCCAATTCTGTTTTTAATTTATACTAATGATCTTGATACCTTGACATCTGACGCGTATTTGTTAATGTATGCGGGTTATCAGCGAATTTCATAATTTTTTTTGTCAAAATAAATCTTCAAGATGGCGGATACAAGATGACCATTTTTACCATCTGTGGTTCTATCCAACTTAAAATTGGAAACTCATGAAGGTGAGAGCCCAAAATTCACGATTTTTTTGCTAAATAAAAAATTCGAGGTGGCAGCTTTAAGTTGACTGATGAATTTACGATTTATGGTTCGACTCGACTCGAATTATCTGTATCTGGAGGTTTTAATGCTGGCATATTATGTTTTTTTTGTCAAAATATCATACCATAGCTTAGCGTTCGCAGACAGCACCTAGAGCTTTGACCTTGAACGCTCCTTCTTACGTGGATGCCTCCTACACGATAGAACAGACGTACAACAGAAAACAGACTAAGTTTTTCTTGAATTAGCATGCAGCAGAATTGCCAAATAGTGCCCAGGCGATATACATGTTAATGCGAAGGCGTTTTGTACGCAAAGCAGATATTCGTGGGCTATTGAGGACACTTCGCGATGCCTAGCCATGTTCTGCACCATACCAATGTGCATCTCATAGCTTAGCGTTCGCATACAGCACCTAGAGCTGCGACCTTGAACGCTCTTTCTTACGTAGATGCCTCCTACAGGACAGAAAAGACGCAGTAAAGGGACTAAGTTTTACCGCAATTAGTATGCAGCAGAGCAGCCATCAGTGCCCAGGCGATGTACACGTTAATGCGGACGCGTTTTGTACGCAAAGATGGTGTACATTTGCGGTTCGATTAGAATAAATGTTATGGGTTTTTATGGGTAGCAGTAATCTAAGCCTAATTCTTAACCTATTTGAGATTTAATTATGGCTGCATACTTTGTTTTTTACATGCTTTTTACATACTTTTTATTTTTTCTATAATGAACATCATAGAAAATCATATTCAACATCACCGATCGATTTTATGCAATATCAACTAATCTGTAACCCAATCTCCAAATTACCGCGTAGAAGTAAGTTTCATAATTTCTGCCCACCTTGGAGTCGGTATATTTAAGTTGCTCAATATCGAACAAGCCGAATTCCTTCACATAATATATAAAGTAAGTTATAAATATCCCTTTGCGAGGTCGGGCGCTATAGGTAGAACTAATAATAGAGTTTCGGGGGAACCTAAAAGCTGATACCGATCCGTTATAGAGACATCAGGGGTTGTAGAGCATAAAAAAATATTCAACGGCGGGTAAATTCTTTGTAGACGCGCAGCCAAAGACGGGCGGAGGTAAGGAAGGAGACAAATGCGACCGGGCCAAGACGAAAGGCCGCAGAGGTTGTACAGGTGCAGGTAGCGCAGCTGATCGACAGGTGGCGTCGCGTACGTTCACCAGTCATTAGCGGCCTGTATCCGAATACATGAGACTATTTGGTTATTTACTCCTCGTTTATAACTAGAGGGATATTTAGCAAGTGCAGTTCTTTCAGCTAATATGCATCTTTAAGTGATAAAATTCGATTATTTGAGATGTGACTACCTGCATGAGTCAGCCCACTTCGGATTATTGTTAATTGGACCTGTTTCTGGAAGGTTCGATTATACAGAATTAATTCTGCGTCGAGTTAGCAACACATATTTAAAATTAAGTCAAGTGTGTAATAAAGTCGAAATAATTTCCCTCTCATTACTCTAGAATGATAATATTTACTAATTACAAAGCCCGTACATTATTCAATAAATACTAATAAAGTTAATACACAACATAAAATTTCGCTTCTTTTTAGGTACGCATTGTTATTAAATTGTACACTCAGTTCTGCTTAAAGCCAGGTCGTAAACAAACCCCTTCTGGATACCGCGCCGCCATAAATAGTTTTTCCAATACCAGGAATCTGCGTCAGCGAAATATCAGACAGCGCCACAAGCGCCGATCTTCTAGGACCATACCAGTAGAAAGGTATATGATGCGACACGCGAAAAAACCGGTCAGAAATTATATAAAATCAGCTCCACTGCTCTGAATGATATTATTCAACATCAGCCATTCTCAGACTCAAAAATGCTCTAAACTGTTCACCAAATCCTTAGTACAAAATACTTTTAACTTGGCTACTCTCTCTCCAACTGAAGAAGCTGCTAGACTGCGCGCAACGAGGGCCTTCCTACAGATTAACTTGTGGAATGGTCATTTTATGGACCCAGTGCAATCGGGTTGGACGGTTACTAATCATGGGTTGCTCCCAGTATCATCTCTTAACCAGCTGTTTAATAACGCTACCTGCTTAATGCTGCTGGTTGCAGGAAGCAAGAAATGAAATTTCCCAAATTTGCTATAATTTGCAGAGGAGCGTCCTGCAGCAATACGTCAGATGAAATTAATGACTAATCAAACTTAAACGACGACGAAGTGATGCTATCTGATAATTATGATGAATTAGAAGACCTTCTGCATGACGAGGACCTTCAAGTGGACCAATTGCTTCTACTTCCAAACGCAGTAAATTCAATTAACGTTTTTTTTGTGAACTACCGACACCTTAAAACTTACGTCAAAGCTTTTTGTACTTAAACTATTTTTTTTACGTTTTCATTATATATTTACACCACAGTGGCATTTTATTTTTAATATGGTTGTTTTTTGAACATGCATATTTTAGTGGTGATATCCTGGTGATATCCTGACAGGATAGCCATGGTGGTGATTTTGTGGGATCACCAGGTAGTGGGATAGTGTGATCAATATTTTGTTATATTACTTGATAATGTGAAGGAGAGACTGGGGCTATAGAAAAGAAATAGTCATATTTTACAGAAGTTCCAAAATCGACTATCTACAGAACACTTAAAAAGGAGTTACTGAACGAAAAGTACGATTTGACGCAGGAAAACCAAAGGAAATTGACACATCACATGTGAAAATATTACGAGACACAATTTATGATAAATATAGGAAAAATGAAACTCTCAAATGACAACTGTCGATTCATTACTATTGGAATTGACTTCGAGCGGTCGGTTGCAAATTAGCAAACAAACGTTATGGCGATGGCTTAGAAAAATAGGATTTACATTTAAAATCATCAATAAAAGGGCGACGATAATTGGAAGTCGTAGAATTGTTTTGTGGCGCTTGGAATATTTGAAAAGCATAACCAAATTTAGAAAACAACAACGATCGACTTATTACTTGGACGAAACTTGGTACGACACACATGATACACTCACAAGAAGCTGGACAGATCACTCCGATTAATGCAAAGTAGATATGCCTCCGATTAGAGGAAAAACATTATTAATTCTACATTGTGGTACCAATAATGGATGGATTCCTAATTGCCTAATCTCAGTGGGATAAAATTGGAGGATTCAAGCGTTAACTACCACAAAAATATGAATTCTGACATTTTTGAGGAGTTATTCAAGAATAATTTACTACCGAACGTAGAAAAGAATAGCGTTATAGTCATGGATAACGCCCCGTACCACTCAAGACTTTTAGAGAAGATCCCGAATACAAGCACGAAGAAAAATAATCTTTCAATTAAATAAAAAAAAAATGAGTTTTGTAATGACAAATAATAACCACGCTAGAGCGACGTTTAGGTGCTGCGGGTGCGGAAAAGCTCCCATCCCGTACTGTGCTGAATATTTTACAGTGTAGTAGACTCGTTAAAATGAAGCCTCTAACACGCTATTTTTGTCACTTTGAAATAACTTTCAAAAAAGGACGATGTAGTGGGGAGTGTTACCTTAACCTTAACCGAACATCTACCTTAATTTGCGCTTCTATATAAAACCGTCTTAGCTATATTTCTTTTTCAGTTCCCTACTTTATCAGTTTCCTTACTTTATCAGTATCAGTTTTTAAGGGTCCGTTACTATAGAGACAATTGGCCTTTCTTCTACAACCTGCAGATCAGCGTGTGTAATAAGAGAAGACAAAGAATTTTAGAAACATGATGATATTCAAATAGACATATATGATAGGATATGTCACTCCCGGAGTCTTCTATGAAAAGACTATATATCTAATCCCAAAACTGACTTCCATCTTCTTAAGAATTATTTAATTAGTTGGAACTACTTCCACCTAGCAGGCCGATACAAGACAATAAGTTTGACAGAGTCAGACAAAGGAACATCGAAACATCATCTTGGAAGTGAAAAATGGGACAAAATTCCATGATTCACTCATCGAACTCCGTAGAGAGAAAACACGGTTTTCTGACAACACGGTGGCTCTTGATAACAACTCTCTCCAAGGTATGGGAAAATTCAGAAGGCTAACATATTTGGTTCGTTTTGTCCACGTTTTGTCCACAGGACACACGACGTCGATGTTTGGACAAGGATGTTGGTGCAGGGTGGTCATTGAGCATCGAGGATAGCAGGACTAATTCAAATTAGTCGACCTCGATGGTTACCTTTGTAGAATATCTAAATACTATGTTCAATATCATATATATGCCGTCCTTCCATCATGATATGGAACCTTTTAAAGAAGCGATCTGGCCCACAGAATATTTTATATTATTTCACTTCGTATAAATAAGAACTAGTAAAATTTAGCTGATAGCGTAAATAAAATAGTACACTGAGATATACCTAATTAATAGTTCAGCATAATTTTCAGCCTTGTGCCCGATAGAATCGGGCGAGCGGCAGATACGGATTCTATTTGATACGTTCTAAGGCAGTAAAGAGTTTACCTGAGCTGTTGACAAAATAATGTAAACATCAAGGAAAGTTGACTTTTCAAGGGCATTATGTGATTCTTTGGGAAGCGGACAGATTTATAGGCTATTTGTCGATAATACTAGGAATACCGACAACGGTCAGTCAACAAATATTTTACAAAGCGATTGGGAGAGATATTTGACTCAAAATTAGTCACACCAGTTATTAAAAAAGCATTTTCTAAATGACGGTTTATGGACAGGTAGGGTAAAATATTCCGGGAACTGGAAAGTTCATCAACATTGTGGAATTTCTTTGAAATAAGAACGAAACACTCCTCTAGGCCAAAATATGACTTTTGCAAAATTATATATTTTTTTTAGATTTGGTTCATGAAAATACTAGAATAAGTTACGAAGTATGAGAATTAAATTCACAAGTTGTGAATTATAGGAACTGGGGATAACTGGGAACACGCTAAACAAATATTTTGAAAGTGATACGAGGAACCGAAAGAATTAACAAAAGAATCATTAAAACTGCGCTTATGTCAACTTATGTACAAATAAATTGTATTTGGTTAAGAAGATCGGAATCTGACCAAAACATGTTTGTTATATTAATTGCACTAACCACTTATTTAAATATAGGTACTTTTGTTAATGCCGGTAAACAGAAATTGATTGCAAGATTTAATATCTTGAAGAATAATTTGTTGAGAATCATGGGAATATTATATAAGTAAGTCATTTTCTTAAAAAAAAAGACCATCTCGATTTTTTGGACTAGACTAGTTCAAGGCCCTTTAATTTTGATACTAGTAAACCAATTCAAAGATTTGTTTTGTGTATATAACTTAACTCATTGACGCCTATCATGGTAGTAAAAGGTACGAAATTATTTTTTCCCATCTACCATGGAAAATAGTGGAGAATTTCAACCACACCCTTTTCATAATTTATTGGAACGCATTACATTAGTCCTTGAATAAAAATAAAAAATCTATACAGTCCTGTTAAAATTGTTATTCTTTTAATGCTTGTATTTTTTTAAAAAAGTTTATTTCAAATATAAAAATCACATTGATACACAATCATGTTTCTAACTGATTTGCCGTTGCACACATATCATGTGCATCATATTCTGACTAGTTTCATTCCTCAACGTATTCGTTATTCGTATTCATTATGTCATTAAATGTCTAAAACGTAAAAATCCTTTGAACATATTTTTTAAGTTCATATTCGATTATACGAAAATGTTTTATACATACATACATATTTTTTCGGCGTTCATCGTATCTAAATATGACAATTGATTGATTGATTGATTGATTGATTGACAATATGACTATTTTAACATGCAGTTGTATCCCAACCTTCTTTGGCGAATTTATGAGATGCCAAATATAACGTTTCAAATACATTAAAATACCGTTTCCTAAACGTTAACATAACGATTCTTAAACGTTAAAATAACGATTCCTAAACGTTAAAACTACGTTTCCTAAACGTTAAAATTACGTTTCCTAAACGTAAACATAACGCTTAGGAAACCTATGTTTTCTAAAATTTACAATAACTCTTAAAAAAATTATGATATTCCATAGATTCCATTAATATCATCACTTGTTTTTTTAATTCGCGATGTTGGTATTTGATGAATATACGTTTATTCATATACGTTCATATGAAAATATTTTATGCGTACGTACATATTTTTTCAACGTCCATCATATCTAAATGTGAGGCACTATTTTAACATGCATTTGTATCGCAAACTTGTTTCAGTATCTTTATGAGACTCCTCATATAACATTTCGTAAACGTTAAAATAACGTTTGATAAACGTTAACATAATGTTTCCCTCGCGTTAAAATAGCGGTTCATTAACGTTAAAATAACGATTCATAAACGTTTAATAAACGAGAAAATAACGTTTGGAAAACCTATGTTTCCTAAATTTTAAAATAGCGGTTTTATAGATAACGTTTCCTAACCGTCAACATAACGTTTCTTAAACGTTAAAATAACAATACATAAACGTTCAAATTACGTTTCTTAAACGTTAAAATAACGTTTTCTGGACGTAAACATAACGTTTAGGAAACCTACCTTTTCTAAAATTTACAATAACGTTTAAAAAATTTATGATATTCCATTAATATTATCTCTTGGATTTTTTTTAATTCGTGATGTCGGTATTTGATAAATATACGTTTATTCATATACGTTTATATGAAAATATTTTATGCGTACGTACATATTTTTTCAACGTCCATCATATCTAAATGTAAGGCAATATGTTAATATGCATTTGTATCCCAAACTTATTTCAGTACTTTTATGAGACGCCTAATATAACGTTTCGTAAACGTAAAAATAACGTTTCATAAACGTTAACAAAACGTTTCCTTCGCGTTAAAATAGCGGTTCATTAACGTTAAAATAACGGTTCATAAACGTTTAAAAAACAGTAAAATAACGTTTGAAAACCTATGTATCCTAAATTTTAAAATAACGGTTATTAATCTTTAAAAAATATATGATATTTCATTGATATTCTTATGTTTATTTGTGCTGTTGGTATTTTAGGAATAACGGGCAAGACATGGATCCCCGTTAAGGTCGTTTGATGTTATGTATTGACTTTCTTCATTGTTCTTCATAAGAAGCATGAAAACCAGGAGATATGGAGAAGCAACTACGTGAAAGTAACTGTTAAGCACACTGTGATTTAGTCATTTTAATTTTTATATTTCTACACTTAATCTGTCATTCCCACACCTGATCAGATTTAGTAACCCATTCATTCTTGGAAGAGACGTTCATAAAATAGTTTTATTTTTATTTCAGTCCAACGTTCCGCCTGAAATTGTCCACAGCATGATGCCCGTCGTCAGCAATTTGTTTGTTAAATATAATAATAAGGAGGTAGGAAATTTGGAAACATCCTCACCACAATGGGTGCAGATGTGACAAGGCGGTATCCCGTTTAGCAAATAATGGATGGCCAAGGCTAAGATTCAATACAATATTGCAGTTGTTTACCAGTCGATGGCTGCTTGCGGTGAGGCAGGGTGCGGGTTGTGACAACTACCCCGCCCGCGCACTTAGTTCATAGCCGCCTTTGCCTATTAGGTAGCCGGGGACGCTCATAAATTACCCCTGTGATTTATTGCCAATTCGTCAAGGATCATTGCTGAATTATTCATAATCCCATCAATATGACTTGACACCTTCTCATGTTCAAGTTAAATAATACATTTCAATATTTTCTAACAAATGTCAATTATGCGAACGGAAGTAGGTATCCCACTATTTTCTTGTCAACGTGAATGATTTTTTTTAAAATAAGGTCTTTCAAATCTTGTAAAGTGCCATCTCGAGCAGCTATAGTGTTTTCGTTTGATATATAAACTAGAGCAAAAAATTGTACGGCATTTTACAAAGAAAACCCATACCATCCCCCTTCAACTCATATAACTATCCCTCCCCCTCTAACTATCCCTCTAACCATATAACTATCCCCAAAAAATAGTTTCTTTCTTGAACCTGTATATTTTTAAGGTTCCCACATCATATAAGCATTTATTAACAACTCTGTGAAAACAGAAATTCAAAATAATTTTTTTTTATTTCCGCAGCGGATATTGTAGCTGTGATGTTTGGTTTCTTGGTTGCTGAAGGGTGTGTGAAGGCCGTACCTTACTCAGTGATACGTCTCTTCTTTGCAAGTTTGCACACATATTCAATTTTGGTGCTGTTTTCAGGGCATGTGTCCATTTTTGTAGGTCTTTTGTCATAAACTGACATGTACGTCAAAATTTTTTGAATTTGCTTTTTTTTTACGGATTTGCCAGGGTTTTGGGGATGTACTCGATGCCGCACTGGAAAAGGAGGTTGTATACACTGTTTCTACCACAATAAGGGTCTTTGAAATGCTTTAAAAGCGCCCTTTTCTCTTAGAAGGATCTATTAGCAGGAGCTTCGATTAAGGGTTACAGGTGACCTAGCTCGTTGACCTGACGCCTGACACGTGAGGGTACAGTCTCATTAAACACCCACAAAAATAAAAATGGAGAGCGCGAAAAGTGCAGAACGCGCCTAAAGAAGTTTTCAGTTCAAAAAATCTTAGTAAATCTTAGAGTTATTCTACGTTTTTTATTACACTGTGTTCCAACAAAAAAGTGTTAATAAGACAGAGGTATAGAATAATATTTAAAAATTTTGTTTTGCACTTTCTTTTTGCAGATGTTCAAAATATTATAACGGAATGCTACATTTGGACGGGCACGTGAATTATGTAACGCCGTCATTAGCTAATGCCGTGTCGGCATCTATTAATTTATCGGCCGTAAGGTACAAAATTATTTCTTTACGTAGTAAATCACGACAATAAATGGCACGTCAGCATACCCCATACGGACTATTGCGGATACGCCCCTGCGGTAGCTAGGAGTACGGTATCTGAGGACATCGGGGCGGATTATAGTATTCAAGGCCTACTCAGTACATAAAGGAACAAATATAAGACTTCAAGTGCAGCGTCTAACAATGTGTAGTCTCTAACAAGGATGTCATCAGGCAGGGCAAGGCAGAGCTGGAGCGGCAGGCCAGAGACCGGATGCGCAAGGCCACTGAAGAACCGCACAACGACAAACTCTGTTGGAGCAACACACAGCATCAGCATGGGATCCCGTTTGGAGATCGCAAATTGCTCTAGTTTTCAGATCATAGAAAAAGCTCTATTTGAACGGGAATTAATGACTGATATTACTGCATATATGATTCTACACAACAGAATTATTTTCTATGCGACTTATCTCTATGGTCTTATAGCTAACTTAACTTATATGAAAATGATATCAAACATACAAATAGAGGTTTATTTAGTTATAGAGTGCAACTTTTTAATGAAATTTTAATGTCCAAAAGCTCATTTGAAACCCTGCAAATGTGCAGGTAAGTGAATATGGTTTCATTAAAGTTTCTGAAGCTTTTATTTGTGTTAATACGTTGGTCATGACTTAGTTATCGAAATTTTACGTTTTACGGAAAGTACGTTTGTTTATAGGGATGCTCTCTGAGGGCCTTTCCTTTGAAAATTCCTGCTTATCCAGCCTGGAACAGCTTACAGTACTCTTTACTGATGCCGAACTTACTGTAATCTGGGAAGGACTGGATTTTATTTTCTCACGTAGTTGGTGATTTTGGACGATCACTGATGTAAAATTTTGTTCCTTTCTTGGGGTTTTCCCAATTTAAACGGAATTTAAAATTTCTTCAACAAAAATACACCGTTTCTACCAAAATCTCCTCATTGAGTAAATATTTTTTTCCACTTGTTTCAAGTCTATAGACTTGTTACTTGGAATGTTAAGGTCTATCTGCTATTTTCTCAATTAATTGTTTGAGTTTATTTTCGTTGCACTTCACTTTACATAACTTCTCTTTCTTACATGCTAAATTAACAATATTTTTACTTACTAAAACAATTATATCCGTGCCTTTTAAACAATATAATAAATTTAAGGTCTAGATATGGTGAAGTGACATTCACCATATCTAGCCACCTTCTAGTCGAAGCTCGAGGCCACCTTCGTTGTTGACCTTTGGAAAAATTCACATAATTGGGATACATTTTACTCTTTACATGGTAATATTTCTCTTAATTTTACATATCTCATATTGCTGCTTGGTATTAATGACATTAATATTAATGACATTTGGTTTTTGATAATTTTTGACAATGTACTGTTAAACAATAAATTGCCCTGCACGATATTTGAGCGAGAAATCTGTGCTAAACTATATCTAAGATTCCACGACATTTTATCTTAAGTCAAAAATGACAAAGCAATTGATGTTTATTTTTAATTTCAACATGCAGGCTGTTATTTATTAAACAACATTTTCGTTTGTTTTGTAAATGCCATCAAGATTAAAATGTCAAATTGAAGTTTCGCTAGTAAACAGCTTACAGTTTGTGTTTTTGAGGAAAAAATTATTTTAACGAATTCAGAAAAATGTGATATGATGGAATGTTATATAGTTTGTCAAAAAAATTGGCACCGAGCTCGTGAACGTTATTAGTCCGGCGGACTAGAACCTAAATTGATAACAATTATGCACAAGAGGTTATAAACGAAATCTCTTTTCTGTCGTGTCAGTAGGAACCTAAGGACCATATCCAGAATGGGATCCCATCGGATCTGTCACTTTTAATTTCTGGAGAGTCGCGCAAAGTAAAGGGTAGTCAACTAAGAATTGACGCCGGCTGTATCTCAGAAACTTCTTATCATATAACTTTGGTAAAAAATACTAATAAGTAAATCGGTCAAGGGAAATTGCGGTAAATTATTTTCAAGTTCCAAAAATGGCCGCTAGAGGGCACAATCGTTATGGCAAATCAGATAACGGGATTTTTCTCGAAAATATGCACGCGAAGAGGTAATTTAAATATCACTGGAAAGTATGTAATTTTTTTTTAACCGTATTTGGCTCTATATTATAAAATAAAGTGTTGGGGGAAGCTTACTTGCTTTTTTTAAAATAAGGATAACTCGTTACCGGAATTAAATAAAGGGAAATCGCGGTAAATTATTTTCAAGTTCCAAAAATGGCCGCTAGAGGGCACAATCGTTATGGCAAATCAGATAACGGGATTTTTCTCGAAAATATGCACGCGAAGAGGTAATTTAAATATCACTGGAAAGTATGTAAATTTTTTTTAACCGTATTTGGCTCTATATTATAAAATAAAGTGGTGGGGGAAGCTTACTTGCTTTTTTTTAAACAAGGATAACTCGTTACCGGAATTAAATAAAGTGGGGCTCGTTTAAAAGATATTTTATTTCTTAATAATATGCAATATAAACATTGCCATAATAGATTTTTCATCTATTCTTCTTCCATCTTCAGGTTCTTCCTTATATACTCGTAAATCGTCAAGGAAGTGCAACGATTCATGACCATTTACGAGTATTACAATGCTAATCCACCTGACGCCTGGCCTATTATTGTATTAATAAATGTCAATTCGTGATATCATCTTGTAATTGTCTATTATGCAATAGTTAATACCAAGTACTATTGCGACAGTAAATTTAGAAGCTATTTATGAATATTATATATGTCGTACGTTGATTGAAATATTGCGACAGTATAATAATTATAGGGTTTTGTTTTACTAATACACGAAGCGTGGTAAATTGACTATAGAATATAATCTGAGTACTTATCTCGAAATTAATGATTCAAGATCAGCAGCGTATCTCTAACTGATACCTGGTCCCGTTCAAGGCCAGGTTGAGTTAGGTCAAGAAATGACGCCTTTACAAATTTAAATGAAGCCATAATATCAGTAGCGTAGGAACAACCTTTCGAGTAATAAGATACCCATATATGATTTATAATGACATATGCGGGGTTGTAATCTGTTAGATGAACTAGAAAAATACATTTAAGACACCGGATATACTCGATGATAATAAGCAAATTAATGGAATGTTGAAACTAAAAGAGGAAAAAATTACTTGATAATAATAATATAATAATATATTTCGGTACATATTATGCATATCTTCCGGTCGCGGAAAGATATGATTCCATCAACAACAAATTGCGCTTCATTCTCATTTAATTTTAATATTAATTTGGGTCGGTCAAGTTGGCCCCTCTAACTGCAGTTACCAAACCGAAATGTACGTTATAATTTTTCACACATTTTGCACAATTTTGCACACCCTATCCCGAATTTTGTACACCTTGCCCTAGGAACTGGAAAGGGACAACGTAAGGGGTGACCAAATTGACGGTAGCCCTCCCTATAGCGCGAATCTATAATTTTACAGGTGTTGTACAATTTTACAATCTTTGAATTTCGCACAAAATTTTGCACACCCATTTCCAAATTTTGCACAGCCTCCGCTTAATGCTCACAGCTTCTGGAAAAATTACTCTCAGCCCCCTCATGCTCAAGATGACAACTATTTTCTAGCCATTACAATCTTTGAATTTTGCACAATTTTGCACACTCATTTCCGAATTTTGCAAAGCCTTAATTTCTCCCCCACGGCCTCTTGAAAAATTACCTTCAGCCCCTTCGTGCTCCAGATGACAACCATTTTCTAGGCATCTTTGAATTTTGCACACTCATTTCCAAATTTTGCAAAGCCTCAGTTTGCTCCGACAGCCTTTTGATAAATTACCCGCAACCCCTCCCATTTTCCAATTTTTTTAAAAAAAGGTGATTGTATATACTAAATCAAGTCCAGTTTTACCCTTGCCATTCTCTCTTCGAATCACAAAATTAAAATTATTTCGTTATACATTCATTTTTACAATTTTGCACCATAAATTACTGAAGTACCGCAATTGGAATCCATTTTATGTCCTAGAGGTTCGTGCCAAATTCAAATTAAAATCGTAAATTAAAATCCCTAGCTACTAACTTTAGCTGCAATGTAGAATTTCAAATAACATTTGACACAAGTGACAGTAACGGTTGCTGATGTGCATTACAATGAAAAAATACTAGGAATTTTAATCTGTAAGTTTGCGTTATAAGTTGTTCAAATCCGATTTTCAAGAGGCTGTGGGGACTAAACTGATGAAGTGCAAAATTTGGAAATGGGTGGGCAAAACTGTGCAAAATTCAAAATTATAACGGTTAGATAAGTGGTAGAAATGTGGTTGTCATTTTGAGCATAGCGGGGGCCTAAAAGTAATTAGTCAAGAGGCTGTGGGGCTGCGCAAAATCGTGCAAAATTCAAAGATTATAATGGTTAGAAATTAGTTGTCATCTTGAGCATGGACGGGGATGGGGGCTGAAAGTAATTTTTGCAAGAGGCTGTACAAAATTTGAAAATGAGTGTGCAAAATTGTGCAAAATTCAAAGATTATAACAGTGGCGTAAAAGGGGGCTACCGTCAATTCCCTCTCCCATATGAGTTCCCTTTCCAGTTCCTAGGGCCAGTTGTGCAAAATTCTTGATAGGGTGAATAAACTTGTGCAAAATGTGTGTAAAATTATGATGTACATTTCGGTTTGGTTACTGCAGCTGGTAGGGGGGTAACTTGACGCCCCTCTTTATGTAAGTAAATTGTATAAATTGATAAATAAATTTTGGATATTTCTAGAAAAAATGTTGTTACTTATAAGTCATAATTCTCTAGTGTGTTATTCTTCCCTTTATGTGTATGTATCCCTGCAAATAATGGGTGTATTAAATGCTATAACTAGTGTCTGTTGGATACACAAATTTATTAGGCAAATAAAATGTAGGCTTTTTCGTGCCACCGTAAAAAGACATATCAGTAGCAAAGTCAGCGAGCGTCGAACCGTTTTTTTCGTTGTTCAAGCTAAATACGTAAATACTCGTATTATGCGCGACGTTGTGGCGATAAGCCTTACAAATAAAATATATAAAAAGGACTGATTTAAATTCTACCAATTTTCGTTATTCCAAAGACTCCTCACCCAAATGACTGGTTTGGCCCAAGTTTAAATTTCTGAGAACTAGGGTGGCAAAGAATGAACAACAGAAGAACCGGCACAGTCTCTTACATTTGTGAGTGCGATAATCTGGTGGAGAGTGGATCTTAAGATACAGAGTGACACTGAAAATCGTACCTCTACCTCTAAATACTCGCCTGAATGCTGATAAATTCATAATAGTATAGGCGATAGTTAAATAGATAAGGTAAATATTGCGCTACCACGGTAGCCACATTTTAAAGTGATTTAATATTTTGTTGTTATAAATTGAAATAAACTATTTAGATCCTGTTTTCGAATAATTCAAGATACATTTAAAATTTTCTTTTACAACCCTGTAACGAATCGAATCTGTCGAAAAGGCATATATAAATATGGGTTATTATTTAGAACCCTGCGGTCACCGCACGGTCAGTCAGGAGCGTTTTGTTATCGAGACACAAATGTGTTGGGTTGTATGTTTTCATTTGTTTGCCTTTATCAACGCGTTGTTGTTTGAGAACTTGTTTTCGGAGGAAATAATATATCTTTGATACATCTTTATAACCTGTTATTCTATATTTTGCATGTTAATTGGCCTGACATTTTTTATATGTGTTAGAACGTATTTATTATTTATTTCATGTTTATTTTTGAAAATCTAATACAGGATATTCAAAATATACATGAAATAAATAATAAATACGTTCTAACACAAATATAAAAAAATATGTCAGGCCAATTAATATTTTTTTGAGTGCCTGAGGGTAGATATAAACTTAGAATCAACTGAGTCAAAATACGCGGAAAGGTATCGACGCGATGTTTCGTCCCCAGTGCCATCTCATATACCTCTTCAATAGTCAGCTTATTAGGTCGGCGAATATTCGGTGATATTCGACCAAGATTTTATTGATGAAATACTAAAAGAATGAAATCTGAAGAAACCATCCTTTATGTATTTTGTCTAGCTTCGCAAGCTCTACAATAGGTATTTGTTTCAGTTATAAGCGGACCGCCTAGCCGCGAGACATGGCCTGTAAGATTTAGATCTTCGAAGTCAAGTAATTCGGGCGTTGGTAGCACTTGGATGGGTGACCTAGGTAGCCTGGGGATGGGCTGTGGCAGGCCAAGTGAGACCTGGGAACACTCAACATCAACTCAGAACATCGCCGCTGGCGCGTGGTCCCCGATAATTAGTAATGAGGACAGAGTAAAAAATATCTATAATTCACCTACCTAACTAGCTTGAACAAGTTACTTTTCTTACCGTGGTTATTTGAGTGTGTGCCTGATAAGCTTTGTTAAGGTATTGTGCTATTATTTACCTTTTGAAATATATATTAAACATGCTTAAGCTGTTTGCTATCCTTACTTTTTAGTATTATTTCCGAAAGGATCTAATATCGATTTTTATCCAGATATTTCTAGTCTTTCATGCTTTAAGACTGGCTTGAGGCCACATTTAATCTTACCTATTGTCATAAAACTAGTACTTTTTGGGTGACGCAGATGCGTGGGCTAAGTTAATACATATATATATTATATCTTAGTATATTATTTTCCCTTATTTTGTATTTTTTAATTAATTATGTGTAATTATTATTAATTTTAATTAATTATTACATATAATTAATTGTAATAATTAATTATATGTAATTATTTTATCTCGTAAAGACAAATTAACCTGATAGTATATAATATAATATTTATCATACTTTACAATACCTGAATAAATCCAGGCACAAGTACACTGAAATACCGAAAACTTTTCCTAATTTATCGTAATTTCCAATTGGACAAAACCATAGGCGTTGGCCTGATATATTTTTTAATTAATACAGCTTTAATTAAGAGCTTTAAATAACTTACTAACATTTCTATACGTGTTATCGTATATCTAAATTGGCAAAACACTTTACTGTATTTTTTGCTAATCTATTGCTAATTTAATCAAATTTCACGTATTTTTTTTCATAACCTACTTAAAATAATTTTACAATTATATATATTCATCGCTGATATCACGAAGTGACGAACTCACTTTTTCTGATTTGCCAGGAAAACAGTTTAAAGATTAATAATTTCTTTGAGGGTTTTGAAAAAAAATACTGTATTTGGCGTTTTTCATTTTACATAGTCAAAGTACAAGTGATTATACTTGAAATTACCGTTAAGAAAACACAAAATTAAGTTTTTTAATGCTTAAAATTTAGAAAAAAAGTAAGTCCGTGAAACTTGTAAAGTTTTTAGATCTGTTGAACAAATGACTTACGCCACAATTTATAAGAAATAAAAATACATACATTTTTGCAACAAGTATTTTTTATTATTAAAGTTAAAAAAACATTTCAATACAAGACAGCAATATAAATAATATTATAAAACATTAACAAAATCACAATATTAAGAGGTAACGTTAATGCAATGCATAGAGGTTAGATTACATAGAGGTAAGATTAATGCAATACACATTTCTTTGTATTTTTAATTAGATGAGAAATGAAAATATTCTCTGGCTTTTCAGAAATGACGACTTTTAAAAATAAACCAAATAGTTAACTACTTATATAAATATTAGATATGTCCTAGTTTTCAAATTTTTATCTAGTTAAATAGTTATATTCTTCCTGAAAATAAAAGTTAATTAAATAAAGTATTCTAAAAACACTTTTTAACCAAATAGTTAATCATGTGGGAGGGGAGGTTGAAGTAAAACTGCTGAAACTATTTTAATTTAATAACAGGCATCACCTTCACAGAGGGATTTTACATCACGGTATTTTAAGTTAAGAGGCTTATGCTTTACCCCTTTCAATTCAATACTTTTGCGTTCTAATGGCAATTTTTCATAATGAGTTTCAAGATGACTCGTTATAAAGAGTATTTTTTTTGTTCGTATTTCATTATTTTATTTCCATTATTTTCGTCTGTCCATTTAATAGACGAAGTCAGAAATTTTATCATCTAGAATTTTGAGGTCTAGACGGATTTTTAATATTAAAAAAAATGGTATATTCCAAGGGATAAACTATGTACGGTTGCTTCTCCTAGCTAGACGTATTATTTGGTAGAGCAAGAACAAAAAGATATCGCATGTGATATCGCTGTTGATATTGCTCTATGGGCTGAGTCTCCTGAACTCCTGACCCTCATTTTGCAAGAGATCTCTTTTATATTTTCACTGTTGACCACGGTATAAAGCAACATGGCTGGAGTAATAGAATTTTTGTTCTGCCCGGTGCACCCGTCTGAGAGAAACGAAATAGACGCAGCACCTTCAGAATCAAAATCTTGAAGAGCTTCATGAAAACAGGTCCTGATTTCCGCCGCACCTCTTTTTCTTATGCATTCATGTCATACAAATGAAAAACAGTCTTTAGTAGCTAGATTGTAAACAGTACTGTTGTAATTACAAAATCGTCGTTTATAAAACAAAGCACTTCCTTTTGATACTGGCACGTATATTACTTGCTGTAGGTGAAAACTACCACACACGAACTTATTGCCTTTGACCAACGCTTCATCTTTGTGAGTTTGTTTAATTTCTCTAACTTTATTCTTCTCGGCTATGTACTTTCATATTTACTCTTGAATTTTATTTTGATTTTTTCATCTCCCTGCATTTAAATGCAACATAAACAGCACTGGTCTATTTTTGGCCTATGGAAAGATAAATTTTGCTGCTGAATATCTTGCGATACAAATCTATGCAAGGCTTTTCTTCATTGCCACCCAACTCTTCCAAAAACATGGCATTCATTTTTGAAATGGTCAAGTCAGGGTGTAAATATTCCCTTGAGGAACCAGCCCGGCAGTAATGGAATTCGATATACTTCGGATTTTTATTCGTTCCTACAGACAAGGACACACAACATTTTTTGCCACTTTTTCCCGCTTCACTAACACATCAGTTTTGACCACTATTACTTTAAAATAGACGAATTTTCTAACAAAATAGGAAGACCTTACTTTGCTGTGGTCTAGCCGTAGAATAACTAATGTTGTCTGTTTTGCCAAGATGTACTAAGCACTTTAAATGACTCGACAGGTCTAGACAGGAAAAATTCAAGATACATCACTTAGTTTTATGCAAGCGAATATTAAAGGGAACAGAATATTATGTAAATATATAACCACCACCGTGATAAATCTGAGAAGCCGATAGGCAAAATTAAAGGGCAATTGAGTCATTATTTTAGTTGTAAGGGCTTCTTAGAATTCGAGTGATAATTTTTCATAAATCTCCGCATATCGTCACTCTGTGGATCGTCTTCGAAATTCTCATAATTGTACTCTGTAACTGGTTTATCCAGGGATTACTTTATATCACAAACTTCTTTTATTCCTATAACCTGTAACTTTCCATCGGTTTTGTTACATTCCATTGCAGACAACTGTTAATTGTCTGCAGCACAATAATCCATCGACGTAATGTTATGGTGATGATTTGTTTGGCAACAAATCTCTAATAATAAAATAACAAAACATGTGGCGCATCACTCTCCCTAGCTATTGTATACCTCTTTGGTTTGGAGAGTTGGTGTGATATACGAAGATGTTAATATGCATATTAACAAAGTAATTCAAAATGGGAAAGGAAACACTGTCTCTTCTTCAAGTTCCGATGTAACATTTTCTTTATTAACATCTTTGGTAATCTGGTAATAGTTTTCTCATTACTCAGGGGGCGGTAAGTACCTGATGGAGACGATCAGTTGTCTCTCGCGCGTTACATACGGATCACGAATATGTCGATAGAATGGTATAACATCAAGTGATACTTACCTATTTGCGTCAATACTCATTACCACCTACGAACAATAAATCATAATGTCTAAGTCCTCATTAGGTTGATTAAGCATTATCGTAGACAGGCACGTCGATTATTACGATGCGGAAAATGTTACATAAGAGAAATAAGTAGTTGACAAATTAATTTTTACCGTGCGTATTTCAATTATAAATATCTCTATTGATATGTCATAACGTTATTAATAATTACTGTGTGGTTGCCAATCATAGTGAGACGCTTGCATTATACGTTCTACATTGTTGCTATTAAATAATTGAATTAATTGTTGTCTTTTATTGATCTAGTGACATTTCACGTAGTGTCCACACTTTTATTTACTGCTCTATATCTAAATGTCATTTTTAAATACATGTTAGGTTAAAAATTGCCTTCTATTGATACACAAATTATATTATCGGTTACTGTCGCCGTTCCTGAAAAAATATTGAAATATCTGTACCAGTATACTGCGATCTATTCTTACTAGCAATGTGGTTTTCTCTATGTCAAACGTCAAACAATATACACACCACTGATGGTATGGCATCCAACGTGTTGAGCATTTTGATATGCAACAAATCTTGTAATGGTCATATTTTTAGGTGGTAGACTACAGTGGCGGCTGGTGAGGTAGTGCCACGGAGCCATGGCCTTATTTATTCGTAAAAATATATAAATATTAACTGTATCTTTCATTTAAACATATTTTCTATCTAGTGCATTTCTCCCCGTTCTGCAAGAGTTTATAGAAAGTCTGGCAATAGCGCACGCTCTAAAAAATAAGTCTGGCGCACGCTCTAAAAAATAGGTCTGGCACGCTCTAAAAAATAGGTAGGTACGTAAACATTGGAAAACGGTTAGCCGCGGCCGGTTTCTTGCTCAATCTGCGCACGCAAGTTCGTTGCGCCTGGCACAATGAAATGAAATAGATGTTCCAGAATCGTGTGTGAGCGACAGAGATAAAGTGTAGGCCATACAATTTTACATACACAGGTTAAATAGTAAAAGGAAAGAATATTGCTGTGCCAGGCTCAGGCACACAATTATGTTGTTAATTCTGTGGCTCAGGGCAGGGCTCAGTTCCTTGACTTAGTCGGTTTGTGTTGCATCGCGTTTTACTGTTAATGCAGACATCACGTGTAGTGTGTTTTTCTAGGACAATTTTTATTTTTGAATCAAAATGTGAAGAGACTAATAAACTGTTTTGTTTATTAGTCTTTGACATTAATAAACTTTCATCGCGTGTGTTAATTAAATTAATTTTATAACTTTCTTTTTAATAGACATAAAGACATTAAGTAGTTTTAAGAGTTCTCTATAGTATTATATCTCAGGAGGTTAGAAGTAATCTACAACTACGGTGAGTAAGTAATGTTCTATAATCTTTATATTGATTATTTTTTTTGTACTTATACACTTATTCTTGTGGAAGTCTGTATTTTTGTTCAAAGGGATATTTTATTGAAATTCTGAAGTGCCAGGAAAACGCGTGACCTTAAACGCGTGGATTTTAAAAATTTTCGCCTGCGGCTCATTTTATTATGTGCCTTTCCCAGTTTTGGCACTACCTGTTTTATTTGACACGAGCCGCCACTGGTAGAGTAGCATATTTACGATAAAGTGTACATGGCTGAAATATACATCCTTCATTGGTAATGATGAAACCCATTGATGATGATATTATCTGCCCCAATGTCTGAATTTAAACGTATTAAATTTAATACGTTTAAATTCGACACGCACCCAAACACTAAAATTGCTTTTGGTAGTAGATACTGTTCATCTGGAGATTCACTTAAAAATTTGGGTACTTGTTCTGCTTTCAAAACTTTGGACTTTTTCAGTATACCTATATATTACAGCTTGACGCTTCAAGAAAGCAATTGGTTTTTGGATATTTGTTTATGTTAGCAAAAAAGTATATCCTATATCCGATATTCGTTAAACCAGTTGAAGGAAATAAAGTGTAAATATCATCATGGAAATCTATTCCTGTTGGTATTTACAAAATGAGTACAAATATGTTAAAGTCACTTGTTGACAATTGTCTTGTAAGTCATTAACGTTTTTGACACAGGCGGTGTGTTTCCGGATGAATTTAAAATTGCCAAATCCTCATTGCAAAAAGGGAAATAGGTCATGTGTTGATAACCAATTCCTATGTTGGGTATCTCAAAATCATTGGAAATAATAATAATTATCAAAATAGTACAGTTTTGTATTAAATATGACATATTTTGTACTTAACGAACTGACTGTTACGACTAATCTAAATAACAATAAAAAATGTCTTGATGTTTTTATGTATCTCAGTAAAGCATTCGATCAGCCGATAATGATTTACTTTTAGAAAAATTAAATTAACAATGTTTTCTCGGGAAACATAATGGAATTCATACCTGTAATCATCAATATCTGGTAGAAATACATTGGTTAGGGCAAGAAAAATTACTTATATCTAGCGGTGTCCCTCAGGGTTCTGTTCCGAGGCCTCTTTTTTTCACACTATTTGAAAATGATCTGTCAAATGCTATACTCAAACTGAATATTCTTTTATCAAAATATCAAAGTGATAAATTGTTACTAATTGAAAATAAAACGGTTTTATTAATTTGCGACGATTCACATCTGCTTAGAATAAATCGAAAGTCTCTGAAGCAAGTCATCTAGAAATGTATATGGACTCTATATTGGTAACGCACTAAATTGGGAAACTCATCATAGTGAACTATGTAAAAAATCATCAATCAAAAATCAATCTGTATGTTTCGTGCTGTATATATTAAAAAATATTAGCTTCTTTAAAAAAATATTTTAAAAAAATTTACATTGTAAACTTTGGACAGATTTTTTTGATATTTTTGATAAGTAATGGTCTTCGAAAGGAATTGGGAAGAAGTTTTAAGGAAAAATTCGCCTTGAAAATACAAGACCTGAATTTTTGCAGAGGAATTTTTTGACAAAAATCACTTATTTCATAATATTAGGCTTCACAGATTAATAATAAATAGTTAAAATCATCAACAACTGAAAACTACCTGATTGCAACAAAAATTTTAGCCAATATCGGTACCATTTCATAAATTCGTAAGAATAAATTCTTTGGTGAAGTTCAAAATTTTTTATTGTGATTATCTTATTTCCTGGACTAGTGTAGTGTGGACACAAAATAAAATACAATTGGCAGGGCTCATGAAAAAAATATATCGTAAGCGTTATATAAATGTACACACTGAAACACAATTCACCTGGTAGCTTTAATATACATTTATTGCGAAGGCGGCCAGTGCGAGGATCTGACCGTATTGGGAATTCCTCTTTCATACCGGACGTTTCTCACGTTTTCATCTTTTCATTCTTTCCGGGCCTTCTATTGTGTCGCCTCACGGGCAGAGAATAGAAACTTCTAGAAAATAGATGCCCTTGCCTTTCATTCACGGATTGCACTATTGCAGGGATGTTACGAACCTCGTTTTTTTACCTAGACCGACGTATTTACCGCAGTCAGCCCTCATCTCTGCCTTCGTATCTGGGCCACAATAAGAGCTCAAAAAAGCGTTTATTAGGGGAATTCCTTTGAAGGACAACATTATATTATGGGATGCTCTTTGTGTACCGATCTGGTATTATTTATACCTACTAAAAAGAGCAGTGGCGCTCTCAAATTATTGTTTGGTTTGAATTGATTCCATTCCAAGTCAAGACACGTGGTAAAACTTTCAGTATACAGTGTCATTACAGTATACCGAAAGTTATCAAGTAATACAACTAATAAAATAGTAAAATTAAAACCAAATTTATTCTGGCGATCAGACTAGTGAACGAAGGAAATTTGACGAAGAACTTGCGAAAAGCTCTTATCCTGGAGATGTCAGATGGAGCTCAGATATTTCCGGAGGTCGTGGATAAAATAGTTAGTTCGAGGCTCTCATAGCACTTAGGTATCACCCATAGATATCACCTTCGATAGAGAAGTCACAGCTTGAAAATCTTTGGCCCATCTATACTTTTAATGGTTTACAGATAACTTAAAGATAACTAAAAGAGATTGCAAGTCAGAAATAAATATAAAACGTAGGATTTGTTTGGAATCGGAATTGTTTTATGGTCATCTCATCAATTTAAAGAGGAAAAAAATTACCAGTATCAGGTTTATCTCTAACAATATATTTGGAAGAAACAAATATGTATAAATTTTCCGCTTGAGGTATCAAGAGTACAATTTCTAACTTAAGCGAAGTTAATAAAAATAATTGGATTAATAATTCAAGGAATGAGCTTTAATTAGATATTAAAAACCAACTAGAAGTAAAAAGTCTTGGACAGATGGCGACTAGTTTCTTAATTATGAAAGTATTTAAGTTGATTAATAAATATCTATCTAATAAAACATCTCCTCAACTGGAGATAAAAGTTAAATATCAAAAGATGAACAAAATTACAATAACAGTATAAAACAGTAAATTTGATTTTATATTCCAAAATTTGAAGATATACGTTTATAAAATGTTCAGTAAAAAAATAAGAAAGAAGAGAGGTAAATAAATAAATATTTGTGTTCTGTACGTAGAACCTGGACGAGCCAGACAGTGTGACTACCACTATGACAAGCAAGAATTATATGTTCTTTTAATTATAATAGAACAAAACCAGACACTACGTAGAAAACACTGAATTTAGAAAAGTATAACAGGTAAGTTATCAAAGGTACATTAACTACGTATATCAGCGAACCAAAAGAAACGAAAGAGGACTAAAGTGTGGGCGTCCAGCGTATTTATGACCTCGCGCAGGCTTACTATTGTAGTATATGTATTGTGCTATATGTTATGTTACGTTTTATGTACATACATAATTTTTAAAAAATTTGTTTATTAAAGATACTTATATTCAATGATACTGTAAGACTTAGCCATATTTATTAGCTCCGTATTAATTTTATTAAGCTACAGTTCATTCAATATGTATGTATAGTTAACTGACTCCATATAAGATACCGCGCAGTTGCCACATGTAATTCTCAATTTTCTCAGTATTCAATTAAAATATCAATTTCCACAATACTATATTAAAGTTGTATATATTATTTATGAATGTTATTAAATAATAATTGTACACACAATAATATATTATAGGCCAAGATGTTACGTTTTCACATTTATTTTCGTCTACTTTAAATGTGACAATTACGTAAACATCTATTTTTATAGTTAAAAGCTTTATTTACGAGATAGGAAAGGCATGTTAAGAAAATTTAAGGAAAATATTATTTGACGGCAAAAATGGATAGTGGGTATTAGAGCAGAGCCGACATTAACAAAAAAAAAGTTGATTTATGGGCTGCTCGAAGTAGGTACTGACGTGTACTGAGGTTGGTACATTTCTCAAATAATTTTATCCAAAAAATATTCCAGTGCTTGAGGCCGCTAGGTTATAAATGCTAAATGCAACGATATAAGTTAGGTTTTTTATTGGGATTTACAAAACTGAAAACGCTCTCTGGTTTATTACATAAGTAGGTACCTATTGTCCATTGACTTTATTTTTATGTAGGTACCTACCATCCTAGATCACAAATTAATAATTTTCATCAGTGGGCAAAATTAAAAGGCTGTTTAGAAAATTATAACCGTGTACCTAGCCACAAAAGAAAGGAAAATTTTCAATGACTGTAAAATACTTCAAGGTCAGTTTCCAATTTTGATTGGCTGTAAAAAGTGTGTGTATTGGAAATCGCTTTGCGATGAAAAGCTGGTAGGTAGGTATGTATTGCATTTGTAATGATTTTTAAAAATGTGTTGAAATTAGTCTCGGTTTAGTTATGTAGGTACCTATTAACAAACAAGCTCTGATCTTTGTCATAGCTTGTCTGTTAATAATCTTTGTCTTTGTTGAGTGTTAACGATTTGGTAGATTAGGTAGGTAGATTAGGTAGGTGATTGTATTTCAATCGCAAGTATATTTATTTTATTTTTCCGTTTTAAAGTTTATATTTCTCGACTACTTAGCTGTACATATTTATTTTTGTTACTTGTAGGAAATATGGCTACTGGCGAACCACCCACTAAAAAATGGTAACGCGCTGAAAGCAATACTGCATGAGTGGTGTGGACTCTTGCATTCAATATCAGCTGTGGTGTTGAAAATATGCATATAAAAACCTTCTACTTTCACCCCCCTAAGAAAAAAAAAATGTCTACGCCAATGAAAAACATTGTGTTGGTCAGGGTTGTCGGTCGTTCAACTATACATACATATTGTACGAACTATAGAAGCAATATTGATAATTATCGCACTCACTGTGTACGTTAAAACGTATCGATTTTATTAATCGCGAGATTATTCATATACTAGTTCGTTAAATAATTATTGCCACCAACTTTTGAGTCAATATGGCTCAAAAACCTGATTGTTTTTGAAAATATCTCGGTCCTGAACGATCCTATGAAACAGAAGATGGTTTATAAAACAATTACCTGGGATACCATGGTTAAATACAGAAAATGAAAAAGAGAGGAGTATTCTAACGTAGGAACAGAACAATAAATATAAATGCTGACACGTGTTGGCACCGCACATTCACCGGCCGGCCTTAAATATGCCGCGAGCGAATATGCCTTAAGAAAGGAATAGACGATAGACGTTGGATATTATTCCAAGTGTCCCTCCGCAGAGGCAAACTGTTCCCATTCTCATCGATTAGGGACTTAGTTTTTTAATATAATGTTATCTACGAGATGTCTTCAATACGTAACTGTCACGCTGGTATCCTTTCATATCGGGACTTTTTAGACCGAAGTGTATGAGCGAATGGAAATGATGCGTGCCCCCGTTTTCCGTAACGAATGAATCAGCAATTTTCTTACCAGAGATAATTTTGATTGGCAGATAGTGCGAAAATATAGTTTCTGTACTGGCGAAATTATTCTCGTTTAAAAATATCGTTGTGAAACAATCTGGTCCTCCTTGGAGGACCTTACTCCATGTAAACATATTTTTATTATCTGGTCAGTCGGGCAACCCTATGACAAATTTTCTATAATGAAAAAATCACAAAATATTCTTTGGAAAACAACTGCTCGTCCTTGGGGCACCATGTGCCATGTACACCTATCTTTATTATGTAATTGGGTTTTGGGGCAAAGGAAATATAATATGAAAGGACAAGAAATTAAGTAAAAGGAATAAAAAATTGCATGAGCTGAAGAATCCGAAATACGTTACACAAAGCATATGCTTTAACGCTAGACTATCAACGCCTTGGCAAAGTTTCAGAGTTCAGAATTCTAGACTATTCTTAGATTTTGAAGTTTGTCAAGGACATCTCTCCGAGTGTCTGTATATTCTAAAACATTTGTCCATTCATGAATTTGCTCCTGCCAAGTATAACCTCTTTTCTTCTGCCAATTCCTCTATGAACAGACCAACTTATGATAATTTTATATTATTATATAATCAATATATCCCAGACATCTTGATGGGCTCTCTCTACAGAGCTCCGTCCAAATAGTTAATTGCATAATAAACGAGTTGACAAACTCACGGCAGTTGTCACTTTGCAGGATATATGTTGCTCCTAGCAGACAAAAATTATCAATTTCGTTAAAGGATCTTCTGCAGACTTAATAATGCTGAAGTTTTCTTTGAGCCTAGGTAATCAATTACTTTGCTGAGATTGATCATTTTTTGATTTTGGCCTAAAATTATAATAACTGATGAGGACCGTAAATTTTCATTATTTAAAGAAACATAAACAGAAGACTACAGCAGTGCCAAGCATAGTAATCATATAGTGATGCCATTAAAATTCTATGCTGCACATACAAATTTTCAATAATCATAGACAGAGCTCTGGAAATAGATTTTATGAGACAATTGACAATATCTTGTAATATCTGTCAGCACGACGAGGCAGTAACAGTGTATGTCGAGCATTTTAATACGAGGCATACGCTGAGGTATCCTGCAATTGCGTATATTAAATAATTGGAAGCGGGTAATGACTATTTTTAATCTCAAATAATCTGCACACGTTCATATTAGGTCATATGTTTGGTTCGGGTTGATTAAGTGGACGTTAGTATGCGATCTTCGTACCAGACAATGCTTATGTAAATTGAAATGTTGAGGAAGGACCATGCAAACTTGACAGTGACATGAAGTGTTAGGCGTAAAAATAAAATTTTTTTGTTGGTATTTATCTACTATTAAATATTTTCACTGAAAATAATTCAGTAACCTAATAGTTACATCGAACCTTACATTAAATCTAGCAGTTCTGATTTTTTGGTAAGTTGTGTATGATGTTAGATCAATATAATCGACCTCGGAAGCTGAATGCAACTTTGGCAAAAATCCAAACATCAAATATTTTTGATTTTCTTTCAGATTTGTCGATTATGACCGTGAACATGTTTCGATAATAACGTTAACATACTTTTTTTAAATCTTATACTAAATTTAGACACGCAATAGCCCACGGTGGATTTATCGTTTTATATGGGCGATGCTCAACAAATTGGAGATAAGCTGAAATTTGGTGTGGTGCTTTGTTTTGAAGTGCTTAATATACCCTAAAATCCCAGCGGGGTTACGTTGAGCCCGTCCCCCCAAAACAGCCCTCCAACGGGGGTAAGATTGGCCTTTCCTTACTTTTTTCTTTATAACTCGAAAACGAAACAATGTAGGAAAAACTTCTAAGGTGGAAAAGTTGAAGATCTGAAAGTTTTCCATCACAGAAATCTAATCCGAAAATATTCGTGTTAGCAGTGGCGGAGTTATAGATTTTTAAATTGAGGTTTCTTTTCAACAGTTACCTCTCCGCTAAGTTAAAATTATAAATATTGTAAAAATATTTATAATTTATTTTAATTTTATAATTTTATAATTTTTATTAATTTTATAATATTTATTATAAAATTATAATTATAAATATTGATGGTAGAGGTCCGGGATGGGGGACTTTTTTAAGGAAATATCCAGCTCGTTAAGGATATTTTTTTCGATTTCCGATATCCGGTATCTTTTTTGTTATTACATGAATTGGGATTTTTTTGAATATAAATTGTTTCCATAATTAGTCGTGTTTTATAATTTTGTTCTTTATTAATAACTTTAGTATTTTCGTAGTTAAATTGATGACCTGTTTCATTAGAATGTTTTTTTAGAGCTGTAATATTAACTGAATATTTGTGATTTTTAAACATTCTTGGAGAACTTGCATTGTTTGACCAATGTAGACTTCATCACATTGTTTACATGGAATTTCGTATATACAGTGCGTAGTTTTTACAGGTGGACTTTTGTCTTTTAATGTTGTGTAAAGGAATTTTAAGTTGTTTGTATTTTTGTATGCTCTGTGAATATCACATGTTTTAAAATGTTTTTAACAATCTCTTACAGGGTTCCGATGTTTTTAAAGACTAATCGATTTGCCATTAGAAGCGTGTCAAGTTAACTGGACGCGGGCTCTGAGAGAAGATCCGGGTGTCAAGTATACTGGACGTCTATCAGCCTGGGCATGTGAAAAATATTTAATAGAAAATTGTTATATTTTTATTTCTGTTTGCTTTGCTTAGATATGTTTATCCCTTTGATTTAGTTATTAATTGTCACCCTGTAACTGGGCATTACTAGTTGTCCTGCTGGGTGGCCTGCGATGTATATATCAATAAAAAAAATAGTAAGATACCCCCCGATTTTCACCAAAACAAGCAACCTTTAATTTGTTCTTACATGATTATTAACGACAAATACTTATTACCCTTCATTGACGAATAGAAAATGCGCCTAAGCCTCTAAAATGAAAGAAAATTATTCGAAATAAATTCTTATTTAACTGGGATCTAATCAAAGAGCTTATGGGCCCTAGATGTAATGACTATATCATAGTTAACTAAGCTCCTGGAGACTATGGGGACAAAGAAATCAAATCAGTATTTGTGAACACGAGTCGCCCCTGATGGCAGGGTGAGGGTTATTATGATTTGCAGCCCTATTTTAACTGTGACTGTGGGTGGTTCCACGTTCTCATCAACCGTTTTAACCCCACTTATGACGTGTTAGATTTGAGGGTAAACGTCCCACAAAAACCCCGTGGACTAAATCAAATTTGAGGGAAAATACTAATGTTCGGTTTAAAATGAACACTGTTTGGTTTGTGAGTTTTCCATCTTGCTTAAAAGGTACTGTCAAAGATGTAGTTGTTTGCACATACGCATGATTTAGTACTCATACTAAATAAGTAGGTAAAATAATAATTTTGTAATTATTTTTATTAGTCTATTCTACCTTCTTACAATTTATCAGAAAAACAGATATAATTTAGGTAAAGGTGAGTCGATAATATCAAAGAATCCTTTAAATAGACCTTTCATTCAGAGTGGAGTATTTTTCTCTTACATAATATTATTGCGTTTCTCACAAGCTTATCTCAGTTTGTTATATAAATAGAATTTACTTTTACGCAGTAATCAGGAGAATATTGTATTTTAATAATTATGTAGATACCTATACTTAGTACCTATCTCTTGTAATATAGACCGTTTGCAAATAATGAAGTATTTAAAGAGAGTGTGGAGAATATTTAAAGAGAGTGTAAATAAAGAGCGTTATCGGATGAAAGAGAGTGAAGTACTATTTGTTCGTGCAATTAAGAAAGATAGCAATATAGTTTAGTAAATACTGAGCATTATTTTGGATTATTATTAGCAAAAGATAAATTTTAGAATCAATAACTCAGCGAGGTCAATTGACAGGCAGACAGACGGACAGACGGACAGACGGATAGACCGACGGATGGAGCGACGGGTGGAGAAGCGGACAGACGGACAGAGGACAGAGGGACAGACGGACAGATGGACAGACGGACAGACGGACTTATAGACAGACAGACAAAAAACAATAAAAAAAAGCAAGAAAACAAACAAACAAGCAAACAAACAAACAAGCCAACAAGCAAACATGCAAACATGCAAACATGCAAACATGCAAACAAAGCCAACAAGCAAACAAGCAGACAAGCATACAAGCAAACAAGCAGACAAGCAAGCAAGCAAACAAGCAAACAAGCAAACAAGCAAACAAGCAAACAAGCAAACAAGCAAACAAGCAAACAAGCAAACAAGCAAACAAGCAAACAAGCAAACAAGCAAACAAGCAAACAAGCAAACAAGCAAACAAGCAAACAAGCAAACAAGCAAACAAGCAAACAAGCAAACGAGCAAACAAGCAAACAAACAAACAAGCAAAAACAAGCAAATATGCACACAAGCAAACAATGAAACAATCAAACATGCAAACAAGCTAACAAGCTGACTAGCGAACTAGCTAAAAAGCCAAAAATCTAAAAAGCTAGATAGCTAAAAACTTAAAAAGCCAACAAGCCAACAATCCAACAAGCCAACAAGCTAACAAGCTAACGAGCTAACGAGCCAACAAGCTAATACGCTAACAAGCTAACAAACTAACAAGCGAACAAGCAAACTATCTAAAAAGTTAACAAGCAAACTAGCTGAAAGCTAAGAAAACGAGCTGAAAGCTAACAAGCGAGGGACCAAGCGAACAAGCGAATAAACAAACAAAGAAACAAGCAAACAAGCAATCCCATACAGATAGATAGACAGACAAACAAACCGTCCATTGTTATCAATGTTCTTGAATAAAAACCAGCTCAAGAAATTGACCTCTAATTGTTTCGCAATCAGAACCTACTGATCGATTGACTGATTTGCAACTTTCCCTCTCATTAATATTTATTTAATTTAAGCCATGCCGCCATTAAGCTGTGCCGCCATTAAGCTCTGCCTTTATGTTTGGCTTGAAACTGCTAACCGATCGCAACGGGCACCCAGAATTGATAAACGCCGAGGGTAAAGTTAATTAATTCAGTACAGATTAGAAGCTACTGCTATTAGTTACACGTTAAACTAATTTTCTTGGCAAATAGCTAACTTGACCTGTCCGGCACCGCATACAAAATAGGCGACATTCTATCTGCAGGGATACCGAGAAGCTGTTAAGGGTAACTTTATGAGATCTGGCAGTGTTTGTTCTACAGGTCGCGGACGAAATCGGTCATAAGTCGGATAATTAATTATGCAGATGGTATCTTTGTATGCTTATGAGAGCATCGCTGTGCAGAGAAACCAATGAGAGTTAATAATTAATCGTTTCACAAAGTAAGGCACAAAGTAAATTAGGCCCAAATATAGGTAGAAAACAATCGAAAATAGATGCATTGATAGAGAAATTGGTAATATTGGATGTAAATTAAGCGTTAAATTAACAGAGGTGCCATTTTAGGTTTTTTGATATTATATTTTGTCAATGTCATAGTAGTTTTAGAACACTGCTGTAAAAAAATAACTTGGACAATGTTTTGGTGATGCAGGTTCATCTTCGAAAAGTCAGATTTTTATGTCATAATTCAGACTGATAAGTGGAGTTAATTTTTATTTATTCTTGTGGCCCTGCTACGTCATCATAGCACTTAAAGATCCGTTTAAGCCTAGAGTACATGCTTATGGGTCGATAACACCCAGTTTTTAAATTTGTTTTCTTGTGTATTTAGTCGTGTGTATTAACATAGTCTACCTCAAAATTCCAATGTATTTTCAATATTTTAGGGTCCTGAGCGTAACAGTTATATTTTTTTCTGTACCCATCAGTAATCATAATTTGTTTATACGTCTTTAGGGATAGACACACTGGTTGTTTTTCATTGGGAAATTAACTATTCTAAACTGTGATCCAACAGAGACTGTAAGAAAACGCAAGGGTAAAGGAATCTCCATTCAGTATAAATTTCGATGCACTGAATAGTAAATCTTGCTTTTAGATGCAAAGACCATTCAATTTGGATAAAGAGGAAGATAGAGATGCTGCAATGAAATTTCTTGACAAACTTTCAAGTGACGATTGTATTGAGGAGAGTGAACATGAAGTAGATCTGGACATAGTTGATGAAAGTGATCATGAGACTGATACCGATCAAGAAGATAACGGTTCCCATTCAAGTAGTACCTCTGATGATGAATGTTCTTTAGCTGATTTACTTAGACGTAGTAATTTGTACACTGGTCGAGATTAGGTAACGAACTGGACGAAATCTGAGACTGCGCAAGACCGAAAGCTCAAGTTATTATAAGACAAATATTCGCACCTAAAGCTACCGTAACACATCTCAAAACTTCTTTGGGCATTTGGAGCAAGATGTTCACTAATAAATTAATAGAAAGTATTGTTTGAGATACACACGTATACATACAAAAATTACCGCCGACTAGAGTAGACCGAGAGACTGCTCTCTTACCGATAGTGCAGAAATAACAGCTCTATTTGGTTTCGCTATACATAGCAGGTGTTCAAAGTTCATCTCACTTGAATTGAACAGAGATGTACAGTAAATATGGGAGAGGCGTTGATATATATGGTGTAGTGATGTCCATAAACCGATTTCTTCTAAAATGTCTGCGATTTGATAACATACATACCCGAGATGGGTATGTATGTTATGAGGATGTAAGAGAGAGAAGTATTCGATCGATTAGCACCTATTAGAACCTTATGGAAGCATTTAGGGAAAAATTTCTATTCAGCCAGTATATGAAAAATAAACCGGCAAGGTATGGTATCAAAATATTTGCGATAGATGATGCCAATTCATATTATACTTATCCAATGGAGATATACGATGGAAAGCAGCCAGAGGGGGAATATAATAATAGCAACTCAGCAGCGGACGTTGTGAAGAGGCTGATACAACCAATTGCAAAGAGCGGTAGAAATATAACCATGGACAATTGGTTTACTAGAGTTCGTTTGGCTGGACAATTGTTGAAAAAAGAAAAGCTAACTATTGTAGTAACCATCCGAAAAAATAAATGATAAACACCGCCGGAATTTCTAACTACAAAGAAACCACCAATTCCATCGACACTGTTTGGCTTTCAGGAGAACAAGTCGTTGCCTTCTCATGTTTTTATAATCAAACAAAGAGTGGAGTTAACACTGTAGACCAGTTATGTTGAACGTATTCTGTTGCCAGAAAAAGTAATCGTTGGCCACTTACTTTTTCTATGATGAATGTTGCTCGTATAAACTACCAAGTCATTCATTCATAAGGCAAACTTTCCAAACAATACGGACCTAAGAAGGAAATTTTTGAAAACTTTGGGACTGCAGCTTATAACTGAATCAAGGTATGTGAAATTTTAAGTACTAAAATTCATAAAGATACTGAACTGATGAAACTAAACTGAAGACCCCGGAAGTAAGTATGTGGACAAATAGGACCATGTAACTAGATGCAATCAATGCTATGGATCCATGGATCCATATATGAAGGTATACCTTTATCTATATTCGAAGAAACAGAGATTTAGGTATACATTTCCTAAATAAAGAGTTACTTTCTCAAAAAAACATTTTACTACGATGAAAATAAATCCTGGGTGAAAAGCACCCTGTGCGTGTACAAATAGTGTCTTTCGTCTCGGCTTTGCGTCTTTTTAGTCTTCGAGTAATACAATATATTTAATGTATTTAATGGAGAATGGAGAAACTTTAAATTTAATTTTACGTCATTAGTGGATCATACCGAGTACGCGCTCTAAATAAATTTTAACAAATGCCTGTGCCATATGATTGATGCATACGAACACCCTCTATAAATCAGGGCCCACTTCATATGGTGACCCCATCACTGGTGATTCACCGGATGCGACTCCATAATCGATGTATATTTGATTAGGATTCCCGTATAAATGACAGGACGCTTAAATTATTGTAGTGGTCCATCACATCGTGCTCTAATTTATAGCGCTAAAAACCGGAGCTCCAATGAAAATTAAACGTCGCGATGACTGGGGTGGTTTTAAGCATTCATAAAAACAATATAGTCGAGCACTATGTGGAGTAATTACATTATATTTAGGTTTATTTAACGTGATATAATACGCCAGAGGACAAGAACTGCTAAGCATCCTAAAAGTTAATGGCGTGTTTATCAGCAGGGTTTATTTCAAATTCAATAATGGACCCTCCATAACTCTTAATTAATAGTAATTATTTTACATCCATTAGTAAAACTACATCAACCATATAAATAGACATTCATTCATGTATATATAAGCACATATTAATAGGTAATGTTTAATAGGTAGTGACTAGAAGAAATAGATAAAAAATATTAAAAATAATAATAAGTCGCCAACATAGTAATGATAAAAAATATCCTCTGCTAAAGAATTACAATCTACTTAACAAACTAAGGCGCTGTCGTTACTTACTACACTTATGCCAAAAATATGTCAAAAATATTTAAAAACCGATTTTACAGTGCAACTGATATTTTGAATTTATTCGCATGCCGTTCGGACTAAATGTTCCAAGCTGAAGGAAACGTTTTATTGACTATTCGAAGATTTCAATGACTTCAGAAAGCTAATTTTTAAATCACATCACATGGGTGTGAATCGAAACGGATATTTTGTGTCTAATTATCCAAAATTTTCAAACTATAATGGTATAACTACATGGGAAAATAATAAATTGTTTGTTAACATTCCTTCAAGAAAGATTTTATTATATGGATAAATATTATATTTTGATAACAACATTTAGCAAATTACTGGCGGTGACTGTTGACTCTCATCACATCCATACTCAATTAAGAGGGACCATATGGAGCCTTTGTAAGGGTTCCATATCTGCCCTTAAAGTGAGAGGGAAGGAAGCATTTGTCGTAAAGCGCTGTAAGGAACGAAAGTCTGATGGGCAGCCACATCAGATTAACAATAATTTCCACTTACTTCTATTAGTGAACGGCAATTTTCCATACAGGAATGGTTTAATCAGTCAGGGAGTATTAGAGCGTCGAATTTTGATATCGAGTTGAACTGCTGAACGTGTATTAGTCACTGCCATTGATTTAATGTCAATGTGGTGCGATGCAGTTAATGAATTACTGTGATTTACATATGTTGTTGTAGTAATTTCATTACTTCTATTCGGAATAATAGTTTTTCTTTAGGAAGAAGTGTTTCTAACATGGGCCGTAAAGACCTGAAGAATGCCATATCATCGTTCTCTTCCTGGTTTAGCTGCACATTTTTTCGGATATCCATAGAACTGGTTAAATAATCTTCCAGGCTTCGTTTGCTTTGACACGACGAGGTACCTGAAGGTGCAATCGAATACGTATCTTGTAGTGGGTCCTCTGGTTCTGAATCACCTTGCAGCGATACCGATTGATCTACGTCAACGTGGTGTTGGTCGTGCGACATGTTATTGTGTTTAGGCCGATATTCGACAACTTTCATCAAGAAATCTAGTTGCTTTGCGTAAACGTAGGTTTTGAGCGTTTTGCCTCCTCCTGATTTTTCGCTGGCAGAGAGTCTTATATACCGAACGAATGCATCTCTCAGGTTCTTCCACTTCAGTTGCACGTATTTGCCTAGAAGAAAATCGTAATTAGGTATAAAAAAAATACTCGATGTTAGTGCCGAACTTTTCAAAGTTTCTTCTGGTACCAGCTTGTTTATGATCATTCCGAATTGATTTATATTATAATATGAGAGTAATTTGTTATTTTTGCTGTGAATTTATTGCTTTTATGAACTCGTCTGTTTAGATTCTGCTTGGATCTGGAAGGATCTGAAGGATCTGATGGATCTGAAGGATCTGGATCTGGAAGGCACTTATTTCATCTATGTCAACCTCAACGCAAAACAAATACTGTTTCTCCCTATAAGGACAGTCGTTGAAAGTAGAAATAGTCTATTACCTTCGAATTCTTTGAGTCTTCATAGATTTTCATGAAAATTTGTAATTAAGCTCATCTTAGCCTTAACCTCAAAAATGACATATGCCCGACTTGCGCTTTTTGTTTTAAAGGATGAAAAAAGAGAAAAAATGCAGGGTTAAGCATTTTATTGTTATCGTTATTTGGGTTAACCATGTCCCTATATCCTGAGTACCCCATAATGCTGTCACCGACTGCCTCAAGCTGCACGAAAAGCATTGAGAGATATTGTTCCAATGGTAGCTGAGTAACTATCGTTAACTACCGTTTTTCACAAGTAGGCCGATAATAAAAATATACAAATAAACAAACAATAGTAAATACATTTTATTGACGTATGAACGTAGTAAACAGAAGAGATAATTCGTTTCTCTAATTTAAGTTTTATGTAATTTAATAATAATAAAGTAAAAAAGAACAAACAACAAAATTAAGAAAATAGCCAGTAATGGGTATTCCCCCCCCCCTCGCTCGAACTACAGCTTCCATGCGGCGTGGCATGCTTCTTATTAAATTGGATATGAAGTTTTGGGGTATGTTACCCTACACCTAAACTAAAGCATCACCCAACTGGTGTAAGTTTGCCGGAACGTGCCTATTGCGAATACGTTTTCCCAATTCATCCCACAAAAGCTCTATAGGGTTTATGTCGGGGCTTCTGGCCGGCCACGGTAAACGTCCTATGCGGACTTCATTTAAATATTGTGCCACAACAGCAGCTGTATGGGCCCGAGCATTGTCATGCATGAATAAAAAATCATCTCCGATGTAGGGAACAAATGGCATGGCATATTCATCCAGAATGTGAATATATCCTTGACCTGTCAGCGAATTTCGTGGCAAAACACACAACTCAGTCCGAGCATCTATAGTAATTCCGGCCCACACTGTTACAGAGCCACCTCCGAAACTTTCCTTTTCACGAAACATGCTCTGGTGGTACCTTTCACCATTTCTTCTCCACACCCTCAAGGTGCTTGCATTCACCCGCATTGCAAAATCTCGATTCATCCGAAAACACATAACGTGACCAGTCCCATTCATTCAAATTTTCGTAAATGCGTGCAAAATTAAGCCGAGCTACCCGATGCTGTCGAAGTAGCCGCGGTCCCGTTGAAAGTCTTCTGGATTTAATTCTGTTGCGAATAGTATTGTCACAAACAGCTGTCCCGCGATTTGGGGTAGGTGACGATTAGTAGTTATAGCCGTTTGACGTCTATTTATTAGCGTCTGCAAAAAGATGAAGCGATCATCCAACAGAGTTATGCTTCTAGGACGACCAGAACCCTCTCGTCGACTACAATTACCCGTCTCGGTACCTCCGAATTGCCCTTCTAACAGTAGGTTCTGGCAACCCAACCGCACGAGCCGCATATCTCTGACTTCGGCTCTATCATCTATCAACCCCATAATGCTCGCTACTAATTCCGAAGTTATTTGCACCATTATTATCACTAACTATACTGAATTATCAATAAACCTCTTTAAATTTGAAAATTTTACATTATAATGACATTCATACATTTTATGACTATTGTTTATTTGTATATTTTTTCCTCGGCCTACTTGCGAAAAATGGTAGTTAACGATAGTTGCGCAGCTACCATTGGAATAACAATATCTATCAATGCTTTTTGTGCAGCTTTGTATCTCCCATGTCTTAAGAGATAGAAATTTGAAAAAAAAAACATACAGATTCAGAAAAGGCTGCTTAATATTATGCTCTTTCTAAAAAATATATATTGCCACCACTCCACAGCGCACCTTGAACACAGCTGAAAAAACACCTATACCGTTTTTCAACTAACACAGTAAGAAAAATTACTTAGAATAGAAGTTGAGCACAAAAAAATGTTTTTGAAAGTACGCTCTAAATATCAAATTGAAATTCATCAAAATTCGACGGTTGATTCACAAGATATTTCAGTTTAAATTGTCACCAAATTTTAAGTGCGCCACTTTTTTGCACTAAGTGTAATAATAATAATAATAATAATAATGTTTTCAATGGCGAACTATTCGAGAAATATCGCTCTAGCGAAAAACTTTTTTAGAACATTTGTTATTTAGAATTCGTCCCTCTATCCAGGGACGAACTATTCGAGAAATATCGCTCTAGCGAAAAACTTTTTAGAACATTTGTTATTTAGAATTCGTCCCTCTTTCCGGGGTTATTCTGATTAAAAATATTTCCACCCCCCGAGAAGGGGTGGCATGCACCCTCAGGGTAAACACACACACACACACACACACACACACACACACACACACACACACACACACACACGCACATATCGGAGCTGTCACTTTTGCATCTTGGGCCATCCCCTAACTACTCATCAAATATCACGTCAATCGGTGAACCTTGACCGATTGACGTGATATTTGGTGTGGTGATTGGACGTAAGAATTCGGAGAGGAAAGCATTCAACGCCTGGACTATATATATACGATTATATTCAAAGAATTTTAGTTCATATTATTCTCCTGGACGTACACGTGTACAGAAAGTTGGCGCTGAATTTACTATAATGTATTATCCACCCAACGAAGCAAGCAAGAATTATGAAGTGAAGTTTATTCGCGGTCTTTATTTGAATTTTGAATAAAGTTAAACAGATGGTTCTTACCGCCTCTGCTCGCCGCCGGCAGTAAATTCAGTTATACGATAGCCACACTTCTCAGTGACTACCATTTTCTGTAAATATTATGGACACCAAATATGAATTTCTTACCAAGATCTAACCAAGATCTAACCAAGATCTAACAAGTAGAATGTGCAGTATGTCATATAGTATTGTGTAGAAATAATATAACAAATAATAAACATATACGTTACTTACTAATTTGTATTTTTTCTTCCTTAGTTTTGCCTTTCGCTGCGCATACTATTTCGCAGACCTCCAGCCAGTCTTCTTTTTTTAGAAGCCGGTTTTTGTAATGCTCTGATGATGAGTCCCATAAAGTAGGCCTCTTCCTGACTTCCTTAATCAGTAATCGCATATCCATATTTTCCATGGTGGTGATATACGAGTAGCGTGCCGTTCACTACACGAGTTACTGAAATACTAACGCGCGACAATAATCGCAGGGTCAATAACGCCGAGCTACTTCATTGCATGTCGCTACGCGTTCTATCGATGTGTACGAGACCGGATTTTATTCACCGCGCCGTCGTCGTTGAAATCGCGGCCTTTATATAGTCCTGAAACGTTAAAATTGGGTACTTTTACATCAAGAGTTAACATCATTAGTGGCGATAATGTATTAAAAGAGCAACAAGCTCCCTGTCTTATAATCAGGTCTTAGCCTCTCTCTCCTAAAATATTATTCATACATTTTGAGTTGAAAATACATAAAACTTGTGATATAAATAAGGCATAAAATTAGAATAAAATAATATTATGCGAGAATTGAAATGATTTTTGACGGTATTTTAACACCTTTCTAGGACATTTATCCATATCAGGACACTCTTTATGTTCGACCATTAATATAATAGACAATTAATGTTGAAAATTTAAAGGCACAAGAAGCACCTACTGGGACGTTTATTTAAATCATGTGACAGCGTACATTCAATGTTATTGGTCAGTCAATATAACCTTGTGTCATGTCGCTTCAACATGCACTGAAAATAAAATTATTTTAAAAACTCCCCAAAAATTAATAGCTCAAACGTATGATGGCGCAAATGTTATGAGCGGCGTGAACAGAGGTGTTCAAGTTCAAATTAAAACCCAATGCTCATTTTATTCATTGTTATGCCCATCAATTAAACCTAAGAATTATACCTCATTATACAGAAATTGGAATCACAAAATGCAAAAGTACGAGTGTGTTTCAATAATCTGTCGGCCATACCTGTTTTTTTAAACTCATCTCATCGTTGTGATGTTTTGCAAGAGATAATAAATAAAAGATTACCAAGGGCGGTGATAACTAGATGGTAATTCCATCTAGTCTAGTAATATTCGCACAATTAATTTTGTTCACGACAATCTTGAGAAGCTTTTAGAAATGTTCGAAGAAATTAAAACCAGATGTGAGAAAAGTGTTACCTCAAATGAAGCATCCGGTCTTAGAAGGACATTGGGAGATCCAGAATTCATATTTTGGTTAAAATTCTTTCATAAAATTTTGCCACATGTTGACATATTGTATTATCAATTGCAATCACAAAATTAGGACAGCGTACAGTTGTAAAAAGACCTACTAATTTCCGAGAAAAGTGTTTCTGACATTAGATCAAACTGATTCTCTTAAAAACATTGTTGAATCAGAATATCCAACATCTAAAAGAAGGCGAATGGATGATAATTTTCGAAGTCTTATTGCCCAAGAAGTTTGTGATACAATTACAGTACAAATGAAGGAACGCTTTTCTTACCGGGGTCATTTACAAGCAGCTGATCTTTTTAACAAAGATAAATATTCAGCTTTCAAAAAATTTCCCTTTAACTGTTTTAAACGATGTTCATTTTATCCGATATTGAGCAAATCAAGATTAAGAACTGAACTGGAGGTAATTTACTCGAGAGAAGATTTAAAAGAATTTGTTGGAGCAATGAATCTTTTATTTATTATGGAGAATAACATTAGTGAAACATTTATCGAAACATCGAAAATATTAAAAATTATAGTGACAAGTCCAACGACAACAGCCGAAGCAGAACGCACTTTTTCGACGCTTAAACACATAAAAACATTTTTGCGAAATACCAAGCTTAATGACAGACTAAATGCTTTAGTTATGATGTCCATAAATAGAAATTTAGTGCACGAAATAAACAATTCTGATGATAAAGTGATGTGTGAAAAATTCATTTACTCACAATCGGTTAGTAATTTATGGATTTCTAACCTTTGAAGTAATCGGGAAGCGACTTATTACTTACTTTACTTTCCCAGCTAGCCGGGAAAGTACTTTCCCGGCTAGCATCTGTCACTTTTCTTACCTGGAAATGTCAATGTCATTTTTGATTAAAAGATGGTTTAGAAAGAATAGAATCCACTCAACATTTATTTAATTCAGAAACAACAACAACAATAACAAAAAGAAAACTATTTGGAATTATAAATATTAATAGTTACATTGGAATTATGATTACTATTAACGGTTAAAGTAAGACCGTGTTGCTCAAAATTATGAGTTTCAGAAATAGATGAAGACGCCGACGTTTCTGGATTTTCTACATGAGACAACATATTAGCAATTTTTATTTGTCCATGTAATGAATTCTCCACATATCCCTCTGCTACGGTGTTGGATTTCCAACCCCCCAACTTTTTCAACTGTAGGATGTCTCCACCTGTATTTGCTAATAATGTTGCTGAAGTACGTCTAAAACAATGTCCTGTAAACCTGTTAACATTTTCCAGCTTTAAATAAGTTGCTATTTTTTTGGGAAAACTTCCTATAGCATTATGCCCAAAAGGCTGTCGTGTAATTTTACCAAATCTTATTTGTAAAAAAAATCTATCAGAGTCAATGTTATTACGAAGGTCACAGTATTGCTTTATTATATTTATCCATTCCGATTTTGTAATTACAAATGTACAAAGAGTAGGTTTTTGTGACAGGAATCACTATTATAATTCGATTTTCTAAAATATCCAGGTCACTTATTTTCATTTTTAAAAGTTCATCGCACCTACAGGCTCCGGAAATGCCAATAATTAAAGCAACCTAAAAAAAATTAATATAACATATATTTAATATGCACTAAATAAATTAAAATTACCTTTTAAGGAAAATATTCTATCGGGGCATTGTTTAAAAATGTATCGATGTCTGCTTCAGAAAAAACACTTCGCAAAAATAAGCAAGAAGTACCGTCTCAGAGGTATGCTGCACACCTTTAGCCACGCACCATTTACTGTATAGTTCATAGGTGTTTTCATACCTCTCCCTGCTTTTTTCAGGAATTATTCCTTCAGTAGCTCTCTCTGCAGCTACCCGCACTTCTGGTGGCGTACATTCAAATTCACTATCAGACATTTTTGTAAAATAAACACAATTTGATTATATGTACAATTAATGGCGTCGTGTATCGCCTAAATGTCAGATTCAACAAACTTGTTTTGTTACCTAGCAACGATCTCACAGGTTACTTAAAATAATTCATCTTATCACATAATGAAAATGGATACAGATATTTGAAACGAAATTATTATTGGTAGATTGTGAGTATTAGAAATCCATAAACTACTAACCGATTGTGAGTAAAATAGTATACAAACCTCGCGGGAACTCTAGCGGGTATTCTAGCCTCGCGTCTGTAGTTTACCTCGGTGCTTCGCACCTCGGTAAACTACCTTGCCGCTCGGCTGAAATAGAGTACTTTCCCGCTCGGTATGTAATGTACTATTCCATGAGGGACCGCAGAGCGGATTTGACTCTTAAAAAAATACTTAGCCTTCCCCGGTCGTGGCTGATGGGCCCCACCGGCACAGTCTTGCTTCTGGCGCTCTTAACTTTCTTCGCCGGTGTGTAAGACCTGGCAACGCTGCGTATGTTTTGAAGTAGCTATGTCGTTATATTTGTGTGGCGTCTGTTTGCTGTTAAAAACTGTAATTATTTGTGAGAAGTATTCGAATTTAGTTTTTTAGTGGTTTAATGCCCCTTGATAATAATGGCGAAAAAGTCCGAGGCTTGCAATGAGCCGTTTGAAAAGGGATCTTAGTGTTCATTTAGGCGAAATCGACATACGCTTTGTTTACTAATTTGTGTTTTCCGTCTTATTCCCACTCTAAAATCATTTTCTAGATGCTTGGACCAAGCATTTACATACATTTAAATACGACATTATTCCTTTATCTTTTTTATGCTCGAAGCTCTTTATCAATAGCTTTATTGAAAGCTTTAAGTAAACGATGTCATAATAATCATGGCATGCTGAATGCTGAAACGACTAACATAATCCTGATTGGTCTCTGAAAGATGACTAATTTCTTTACAAAAATGAAACTTTAACGGGTGTCAAAGTTACTCCGTAGTAGGGGCTACTTTCATACACGAGAACAATTGGTAGGTGGGGGAAGGTTGGGTTAAGAGTGAAAGCCCTTCGCTATCGCCCTTGAGCTTGCCAGTGCGCTATTAAAAATGTTCTTTAAAAATTTCATTACAAAATAAATATTTAAGAATTTGTACAAATTTTTTAATATGTATAACTTGGAAAAATAAACATTATCATAAAACCTTAATTAAGGCAGATTTGTCTTCATTCATTTTGATAAAGTCTTTGGTTTCCCCAATATTCCAACACTTGCAGTGACGTTTTATGACATTAGTTTCATGTCATAAAACGTCACTGCAAGTGTTGGAGTATTAATATTTTAAATTCAAGTATAAATGATCAATGAAACAGATCGTACACCACTTTGAAGATTCTTAATGAGGGTGGAAGAACTTGTCCAAGTTCTAAGTGGTTCGTTTTCGTGTGTATGTCCAGATATAGGACTGGTAAGTGTATCTTTCTTATTATTCGTCTATTTGCTTACTTCTCTATGTAATGAAATGCTACAAACCCATGATTACTTTTCACAATATATATATTTCAACCGTTCCTGTTTCGGAAACGAAGAAAGCGACTTTACAGTCTACTCAAATCATCGCAGACTTTGCAGGATGCGTTCAAACATTTGTCACTATATTTTGCTGTCTGACTGTTGGCTTCTTGTTTTATATTATGTTATATGAGCCCGCGCATCAGGCAGCCCTTTCAATATTAAGTCGTGTAAGATCGAAGAATATTACTCGAAGGAAGTAAAAATACCCGTACTTAATAATAATAATTAATTATTTATCGATTGGATGTATAGGTACTTCTCTATTTGAATCGGATTTTGTTCGAAATTTCATGGATTTAAATTTTCTTGCGCGTTAGGGACCGTAATTCTTATTCTAAAATAAAAGCCATTTTCTGCCAGTGAAAGTCCCGTCAAAATCAGAGTAGCCGTTTCGAAGATCTGATTTTGTTCAGAATATCATGAATTTTAATTTTTTTCGCGGAACCCAAATTTTATTTTTAAAATAAAAGTAGCTTAAGTTACTCCTTATAACATCAGATATCTGCCAGTGAAAGTCCCGTCAAAATCGGTCCAGCCGTTTCAGAGATTAACCGGAACAAACAAACAGACAGACAGACAGGTTTTTTGTTGTAAGTATCATATATACTCTCATGTGCATTTAGTAAAAAGCTGTTCTGTTATTATGAAATTACAGACACTTCCATTTTATTTATTAGTATGTATACAGATTTTTTGGTTTTCTATAAATTATGAGATTTGAAACAGTCTCGAGACGTGAATTAATATTACACCTTTGCGCGCGTCCCAACGCCAGGTGTCCCGGTACCCGAAGTGCTGACTACAATTGCTTTCCATCACTAAAAAGTAACCTAATCTCAAATAATTAGCTTTAACGAAACATTTTGCACATTTTGGACGACAGCTCCCCAACTTTCAATAAGCAATAAATGATATCAATACCAACACAAATATTTAAGATGCTGTTGGGAATACTAGGCCTTCTAGTTCAAGTTTAGCTAGATAGAATGTAATTTATATACGGCCTCAAGAATGATATTTTATGGTATATAAATTTATTTACCCACCGTTACGGATAGGTGGATTCTGGCGAGAGATCTACGATTGTAGTATTGTTAGCGTTCTCGTTGGGCCCGTGCTTGCTTATGTAGAAGACAAGGTGATGGTCAAAGACCCATACAAAGTCTTTAAACAGGAAATATTGACGTGCCGTGTGTGACTATAGTTTTGTATGCTAACAGACTGCTCCGATTCCAACTGGTGGGCGTAGTAAATTCCTCTGATGTTGAATTGGTAGCCACAAGACTCACACATATTTCAAAGTCCGAGCAGCTGAAATTTAATACGTTTTATTAGCATTCTTAATGGAGAAGAGCATACATACTTTACTGAGCAAAAATGCTTCAAATCACTTTGGATTTAAAGTAATCCAAATGTGTTGGATTTGCATCTGGATTTGCATCCTGGTGCATCCCCAGAGTTGGACGCTGTAAGTCTCAAGGCTTCAAGAGGAGCCAATATTTGTCTGAATATGAGATTTAATTGCTTCTTCACATGTGTTTTCCATCGAAGTTTTGCATCTAGAGTCAAGCCTAGATGTTTTGCTCCGTTGGCATGTGGGATTGTTTGCTGGTTAACAATCACTGGAGTACAGTCATATTTCTTGTTGGCGTGAAGCAATTTCGCACCAATTAGTTTGATGCGCCATTTCTTTGTTCATTTTTAATATTGTTGACCAGTGTTTGAAGATTTTTTCGCTGATAAATGCCTTGGTCATGCAGTAGCAAGCAGAGCAGTATCTAAAGCGACAAAATATTAGCAATTTAGTGCTGGTTTTGTATTTTACCAGTTCTGAAGTAACTGGCTTGTTTCCTGGGATGAAGAATAGGATAATTATTTTTAAATTCGCTTGCTTATTATTGTAGTGTCTCCAGGTGTATATAAATGCGCGGTACGCAATAAAATTTTATGTATTATAATGTCTTATCTATGTTTAATAAGTGTATTTTTATTAAATTCTGGTTCTGTATACTTACAATATTTCAGATCTATTGACTACGAGGAAAAATCAATTTTTACTTCACCTATGTATCTGAAAGTATTTATGGATACATAGATATACATAAATATGTGCGGATATGTTTTTACAATATCAATATAAATATGTTGACTGAACTAACTCTTTGTTCTATGAGCCTCATAATAATTGTGATAATTTTGAACTGAGACGAGTTTACAATAATCCATTGAGCTCATTATATACATCGTTTTCACACCATCCTTATGTATTTCCCATAAGTATTTCTCAGATCTAAAACGATCTTTCAGTACCTATATACCTTAAATTGCAGCCTATTGTCTAGCAACAGTAACATTGATACCGCCCATGAACGTCCATGGGACTTTAACGAAAGGAATTTTATCTGAATTTGTATTATTTGTAAATATCCCTATAGCTATAGCTTTTAATTTGCAAAGTATTTGGTCAATTATTTGCTTATCGATTGACAGACCAGCACATATTTTGTCTTGGTGTCGAAAAAGCAGGAACTTATTGTGATTAAGTATATTTGACATACCGACATACAAATAACATATGCTCATGTTTTGATCAATCAAAATGTTTTTCTCAGAAACAACGATAGTACTGGAATTTTCTATAAATGGTACCCTTTTTCGCTGTTACGATCTGCAATCGATCAGAAATGAAAGAGAGTAATAAAAGCACTAAATATGCATACATTCAATAAATGTAGTGTGGGAGCTTATAAGTAATTTTTATAAATTATAGCTAGTTATACAGTCGAATAGTTGAAAAAATGGCCTATGACCTCTAAATTCTTTGAAGCTCCATAGATTCTCATGAAAATTTGGAATTAAGCTCATCTCACTATTAACTTCATATGCGTAAGTGACATATGCCCGACTTTTTGTTTTTAAGGGGTGAAAACATAAAAAAATTACAAAATGCAGATCTAAGCATTTTATGAATTCACATTTTATTTAACTATGTAGGATAAAGTTACTTTAATATTTTCGAAGACGATATACGATGTATTTCTAATTTTAACCCTTACAAATCATCCCCTATGCCTAAGTTTTGTTACGGTTTTTGAATATTAGTATATTTTAGTTTTATTTATACTGTATCAATTTATTTTATTTAATAAAATTGATTTACTTTTACGTTGTGAATTTACTTTATATATGTTCAATCGAATTTAACATATATAGATCTGAGATCTAAATATAATTTAATTTAAAATATAATAATATAATTTAATTTTAGGTATATTATATCCGTATATATATATTTTGTAAGTACATTCTACCTTTACAAAATATTTAAAACAACATTTTTCTGATTTAAAACAAAATTAAAATATTTTAAATAAACTACCTATATATATATATATATATATATATATATATATATATATATATATATATATATATATATATATATATATATATATATATATATATATATATATATATATATATATATATATATATATATATATATATATATATATGACTTTACTGTAATATAAAAAATGCAAAAACTTCTAAATCATTAGACCATTTCCTCATCTATGGATCTTGTGGTATTTCTGTCAATGTTCGACTGCAAACATTGCAAAAGCTTTCTATGTGCATGAGACAAATGGGGTTTTTGCATTTTTTGCAATTATAGTTTGTTAATCGCCTTTGTCCTATGCAAAGAACAACAAGAAGAAAATGAAAATGTAGGAAAACGAAAAATATGTCATTTTTCGTTTTCCTACATTTTCATTTTCTTCTTGTTGTTCTTGATCTACTGGCGTAATTCTTTTGAGGCGTTGTTGTAGGCTGGTATGAATCCCTGATATCTGTAAACTTCGTCGAGCCATATGAGGTGAAACTAATGCGTGTGATAAAGCTTTCAAAAATTTTCTTCTTCGAATAACATCTTGACCATTGCCAAAATATAGTACCTGAGCATTGATTCCGCTAATATTTAACATAGCAAAAAATACTACCATGGTCCAACGGCGAGTATTTCTAGCCACGTTGAATGAGGCACACAATTTGTCTGCCGTGTCAACTCCACCTTTAGTACTATTGTAGAAGGTAATTATGGATGGTTTCTTTTTATCTCCGGTATCAAGATCGATAGAGTTATCTTCATATAAACTTGAAGCCAAAATCACACATTTTCCTTTTTTAGGAACATAAGATACCAAAGTGCACCCTTTCTTGAAACCAAACAAGCTACTATTAACAGCTCTCTTGTTATTTGGCCGAAACTCAGGTGGAATTTCGACCTTATTTTTTTTTACTGTACCAACATAAGAGAGGTTTTTACTTCGCAACTCATCTATCAATGGAATACTGGTAAACCAGTTATCTGCAGTTCGGACATTTCGTCCGGTCTGATATATAGGTTGGCAAAGTCGTAGAACAACATCCGATGGTGAATTGCTCAATCGGAATGGGCCTTCAGGTTGTAATCCTGCATATATTTCTAAATTATATAGATAGTGAACTTGAGAATCAACCAGTGCGTATATCTTAACTCCATACTTATCGGGCTTATTCGGGATGTATTGTACAAAACCGCATCTTCCCCGGAATCCTTCTAGTTTCTCATCAATCGTTACATTTTGTCCCAGACTATAGGACTTCTGTGAATTTTGTACCAACATTGTAAATATTACTCGAATTGCTGCGATTTTATCGGTTTTTCTTCTTTCATCTCTCGTGGTCCGATCGTCAAATCGCATACAACGCATAATACATTTAAATCTTTTGATGTTCATGACAAGTAGAAATTTTCATGCCGTCCCCGTCGGAGCCCCAAAGGTCTTCCAAACTTTGTCTATTACCTCTGTAAACACCAGCTAAATATAAAAGACCTATAAATGCCTTCATCTCAATAATATCTATAGGTTTGGCATCTCTATCGCGTTTGAATAATACTTTAATACTTTCAATATATTGATTAGTTTGTTGTACAATCATTCTCAATATCTCGTCATCCATAATGCATCTCCAACATTCTAACGGAGTTTTTGTCATTCTGGCAGTACCTATTAAACCTGGTAACTTGCGAATGAGATTATGTGGTTTTGAACGAACTCTTTGTAATGGAACATTTTGATTCCATTTTGTTTTTTCTATAATCTTCTTTCCTTTATTTTTTTCTCTTCCAAAAAAAAATTGTTATCATCTAAGTTAGATCCATTCTCATCATAGTCATCGTCGTCACTAGCCTCCTGCTCCGTATCTGAATCGCCTTCACGAGGATCGACAGCATATTCACCATCTGTATCCTCTTCATCATCAATATCGTCCTGTAAGTCGACTTCGTCATCTTCAAACATCATTCTTTGTAGCTCTTCAACATCTTTAGGATCCGTTAGATCATATTTTTTACTACAGCTTTCCATGATCAACGTATTTCTGACCTAAAACACATATAATTATATTAACATAAACAAAATCGGGCGCAGTGTATCAATTTGATATTTATAGAGTACGTATGTGAAAAATATAATACGTGAATAATAAAATGTAAACAGTAGTAGTATAAATCGATAGCACTTACCAAAATAATTGACAAAGTAACAAATTCACAAAATTTATTTTGTAACGGGTATAGGCGTGGTGTATCAATCTGAACAATATTCAGATACCTTCCTCGTACCAAAGATTATTTAGAACTAACCAGTCTCATTGCGTAGATGGGTGGGAGGTAGGAAGCTACTAGTGACGGTAACTGCCGACTGTTTACGAGTCGAAAGTACCAGCACAAAACATTTGCTTTGTATCAATCTGATCGGCCGCGCCCGACGGAAGGTTAAGTATCTCGGTGTATCTCAGTGTGTATGTCAATGTAACAATTTATTAATCTCTAAAAACAAATAATGTAATAATCTTTCGAAAAGTAATAGAAATGGTTACCTCGTGAAATTATTTTAGTAAATATCGAAATTGTTATATTCATGCCATAGAAAATAATTCTAAGTGGTTGTGACTTTATCACATGTAATAATGCTTCTGTGTTTCTATTGTGTAGAAATATGTTCTATGATCACACTCTTATATCTAACTTAACCTATATTCAAATTGACATTTATGAATAAACATAAAATGTTGTGAAGAATTGGGAATATTTAACTTGATGTTCAATAAAATTCATATATCTACGAGCTCATTCAAAAGTGCACTTATGCAGGTAAGAAAATTGTAGTTCAAGAAACTTTAAAAAACTTGTATGTATCTTATAGGTTAGTCGTGACAGCTTATAGGTTAGTCGGTACCTTAATTTGTTTATCGAAGACTCGATGTGCTTTTACTTTAAGACTTTGTACTTCTATGGCTATCTGAACAAATTGCAATTTCTCCTTTCTCTGCTGCATCCTCTGGAACTAGGTAATGTTGTATTGCACCTGATTATCAATTAACAATTTAAGCATTTCCCAATTTTTACCATAAATCAAATTCAACTCTCTGTTCAAGTTTCAAAATTTCAAACCTGTAACCAAGTCAATTTTCAAAAAAACAGTCTTTTTCATTTGTTATCAGTATCACTAAATTTGTTTTTTGATACGGTATATAGATAGGCGATATTTCTCAATTAATTTCTTGAGTTTATTTGGGTAGCACCTCACATTCACTTCCCTTTCTCATATGTAAAGTTTATTTCTTATTCATATTGTGTCATTGTCTATTATATATAATTTAAAAAATGTTTTGTGAGATATGGTATATTTTTATATAAGTAATGCGAAGTTTCTCCTGCAACATGACATTTGTTGATATTCAGAAAATTTTACATAATTTGGATACAATTATAGTATTCACACGGTAATATTTCTATTGATTTCACACGTTTCATTTTATGTCTAGTACTGAATTCAAGGTTGTTATTTAAGCTATATTTTGATATACTTTGTTGAAGAATTTGTTGCAAAAAGTCCTCGACAAGTCATAACCCTTTATTTTGGACCTAGAGCATTCTTAAAAAACATCTAAAGATGTCTCTTTTCATCTAAAAATTTATAAATATAGGATGTCAGCTTATAAATGGCATCTTCGGTAGATTTAGCCTCACGAAATCCAAATTGCTAAAATTCCAAGCCCAAGCTAAAATTCGTTAAAGTACCTAATGATGGAGTGTAATGTGTGTATGCTGGTAAAAATATTATAATGGTATTGTGTTGGATTAATTTGAAAATGATTGTCTATCTGGGAATAAATTAAACGATGAGCGTTGTTTTAATCAGTGCATTTTTTTCTGCCATTGTTAATTGAAATTCCAATCCCATTATTACAGCATTACGGTAATAATACGTTACATAGATGTCCCGTTCGTCATTAAATGCCGTTTTGTTTAACTGACACTGCAGATGCAATTTAGATTTTTTCTCTGATAAAATAATTACCCTTCCTCTATACCTCCGTTGTCTGCTGCGAACAATGAACCAAGTTTTGTTAGAGAATATTTTTTTATGGAAGCGAACAAAAGTTTAATTATTTGATTTTACGTCTCAAGTAGATAAAATACAGTCTATTAACACTCGAAGTAGTTTCCACAAACACCAAAACACTTTTACTTCCCTCGACGCGCGTTTCGCCAACCAAGTTGGCATAATCCGGAGACAATTAAAACTAATCTTAAACAAAAAAATCTACCCTATTTATACTATTTTCATGGTAACGTCACTAATTATATCACCATGAAATTTAAGCGTGACTAATCACGCTTCAATGATTAGTTGGTAAGCAACGGGTAAAGCGGGCTATACGGTATAGGTCCCTTGTCGCTATTCATACTATTTTTACATTTCATAATTTATATGCTCTCAAATGCATCCAACTGTCTATTACCGGTCACATTTCTAACTAATCTTAAATTACTGATATCTATTCTATGATCGTTGTCAAAAGCATGTTGTGCAACACTAAACTTATCTGTTCTTCCATATTTTAGATGAGCCGTATGCTATTTAAACCTGGTGTTAATTAATCTTGTCATTTGTCCAACATATATTCGATCATAATCATTACAACTAATTTGGTAAATTCCCGACCTTTCATTTGGAATAATTTTGTCCTTTGGATTGTTTTCATTTCCTCGTTGGAATTATTGCTACTAAAAAGAGCCGGCGGAAGTTGTTAGACTATGTTGAAAACTTGTATTTTACGAGAAAATACGAGTAAAACAGCAAACAGAGCAAATACGCACTAAAAACTCACCCTGTATATGATATTTATTTCTATTTGAGGTCATTATTGGTTTTATATCTGATGAAAATATTGTCTGTATTTAGGCAAATATTTACAACAAGATAGTATATATTAATAAATGTGAGAAATAGTAATAGTTAGAGATGTGGCACCTGGATGCCTTTGAGGCAGAAATGGAGGCATGTAAAAATAGCATGAATAGCGAGAGCGACGTTAAAACCACGTCAGTGTTATTTACCATTAATATGGCAAAGCAAGAAAATAGCGAATGACAAATAAGCTTCACAATTACTAACAAAAATCCCGAACAAGCAATTTAAAATAATCCGGTACCTATAGCCCCGTAATGATTGGAAGCAACACAACTATTAGAGTCGAAGACCAAACAGATTAAGCCACTAATGTGGTTGCCTTTTTCTAACGACATGCCCTAAAGCCAACGTGAGATTGCTAGCGCGGCTGTATTGAAATTAAATAAACACCCCCTGGATTTATACCCAAATTGATTTCGCTCCAGTTTGATCATAATTTTTCTTCGAAATTGCACTTACATATTCATTGCACTCGATATAACTCTCATCCGGTTTCCATTCACCCGAGGATAATTGATAGCATTAGAAATGAACTAATAAATAAGTTAAGAGATTATTATCGTAAATATGTCTAAAATCTGATTATACTTTTATTTCAGGTGTTTTATTGTATATGTTAGATAATATCGTGTTAACAAGACCTTATATTTTAAAAGTATTAGTTTGGATTTCATTTCTTACACTTCTTAAATGGTTTTTAATGAGACTACATGCTTTAATTATTGTTTTGAAAGATTAGATGGATCTGCTGGACGTTAATAAATAAAAAAAAGAATTCCATACGAATATTTTTCCTTCGATTTCGCAAAAATATATCCCCATGCGTAGTACTCGAAAATAATCACTTTGACTCTCCTGGTAATCATACGTGTATCTCGATATGATTAACACCAGCATTGAAAATGTATAGGGTTTCGACCTAAATATTTATATATGTTTCAGATACCATAATTCCTTGTACACCAATGAAATATTTTGAAACATAATTCTCATATCTCGATCCGATTTATGGATTTAAAAATACCATGTCATTTGATTCCATCAATAAGTTACGAAATTATATTATTTTTTTACAAACTTTTGCGCCTTTATATCGAATGACTTAGGAGTGATATAATCGCTTAGTCATTCCGCATATGTATAAAGGGAACGAGAATGGTGGGATGGGTTCCCTGGATTGCTAATAAACTCAATCAAATAAATGTAATTTCGGATGTCATCAAAGAAAATTATACTCTCCTACATCTCAGGTCGTCACTTCAGAGTTGCTATCAATCAGAAATACTCACTCCATTCCATGTGCTCTCAGGAGTCCCGCACGGATCTATGCTGGTGTCCATCCTGTTGAATCTAATCATTAATTCTAATCAGATTTTAACGACACGACAGACTTATATATGGTTATTCACAAACCCGACCAAGACAAACGCGATCTTGCTTTCACGGAAAACAAACCCATAGCTGATATTACTCTGCAAAATGCAATGGGGAACCAAAATTGGCTACATAGGCCTGACACTGGACTAAAACTGGAAACTTTAAAGAACATCTAAAAGGTATTAAAAGCAAATACCAATTCAATACTATGCAGTTATATTCGGTGCTTAAAATACCCTACGTATCCAAATCAACTACGATGGTTTCCACGAAGTTTTTGGAACTTGCTTGAACTTTCGTTATTCCAATAAAAGCACTGCATCCTATACTCTATCCAACGAGAGAATGGACTTGCTTTGCGCATCGGCGACTAAAGAGGAGGGGCTCTGTAACGAACTACGCAGGACCGTCATTCGATGAAATAAATTCGTAAGTAGGTGAAATCATTGACCACGGTTACTGGTGCTGAATAGTATGCGTATTAAATAAAACATATTTATTATTATATTTCTTTACCTGGCCTCTTTTATTCTTCTTAATTGGCGATAATGGTGGATTTATCTCGTCTCTGGCTGCTGCCGATCATTCTTATAATAGATTTAAAACTTATTTCACAACCGTAAACAACACAACTAAAATAACCGTACTTGCGAGACTACAAATACAAACTGTGAATAGGTAGGCAGTAGTAGGTACTTTATATAATTAGGTACCAGGTAGGTATCGGACCCAGGCGCCGGCCCTGGCTACCTGCTGAGCCAATTAAGACGTTGAGGGCGTTGAACTAATGTTCTAAGGGGCGGAGATCTGACCAAAACAGACGAATTTTCGCTCGAGTGCAAGTCCATTCTCTCGTTGGATACAGTATAGTTACAGTTTGATGATACTTTTTTAAAAATAGTTGGAACTCCGCCCATGCACCAGCCATTTACTATCGGCCGTTTATTTCTCCACCCTGGGCCGTTTTATAGAGGGGATTATATTCTACTCTTCCTAAAAAGTAGGATTTTTGAAAATCAGTCCCATAATAAAACCATTGCATAAGATTCTTCCAATTTTAATGAAGCAGAGCTCGATGGTCCTTTACTGGAGCACATCTGCAAACTCCTTCGTTTTGCATTACGAGCTTCCCTACTAGGCTTAAAGATAATGTCTTTCAATGGATCAAAAATTATTTTCCACTTCATAAAATACATAATTCCACATTGTCTTCACAGCTATTTCTTTGTAACTTTCACCGTTTTCTTTCTTCATTACTCTAAACTTGTAGTTTCCAAGAGCTCATATTTTTTTGCCTTGCAGAATTCCATATTGATGTATGGAATTCAACGGTATTATACGGTACACTTTTCTCAATCACCAGATCCATATTAGTCATGGAATCACTTCCAAAGCGACTCATTTTGACTACATAAGCTGACTGGCACTGTTTAAAAACAATATTATATAATTTATTGACAATAAAATCAGAAAAATTGTTTAGCGTTTTCTGGTGTCCTAGGAGACCATAATTACTTGTTATCAAAGGTATTGTAATTTTCGTTGACACCAACTGTCAAGTTTTGCCGCGGATAAACTCGAAAAAACTGCTGACATGTGCTGTCATACAGTGTTTCCATCTAGAAACCATTTGATATTCAAAATTGCGCGTTTGTAATTGGTGGAAAATAAGACGAGGGAAATAGTCGTAGTAATCGGATTGCAGAAATAGTCAAAAAATATGCATTCGTTATTAAACCTCCTATCAATCTACGCCAAATTATTTTTAGCGAAGTTATACGGCTATTTACAATGCTAATAATACAATTTTTACACTGCATATTTTTCAAATAGTAACTTTTTCAAATAGTAATCCCTACCTCTGATCAAATCATTCATCTCTCTCTCTCTATGAAATAAAATAAATATCGAAGAGCCGACAAATTGTCTCGTTTAAATTTTCTGTATATAATTTTCCTACCGCCCTCGTAATCAACCTGCAAAGACACTTATTTGCAGACAGATTACAGCGTCTTACTTTACATCCCGGCAATCTCGTATGGTAGGAAAATCAAAAAGCCTCAAAACTTGTGTTCCAAGTTCAATGATGCGCTGCTTTGTTCCATTGCGAACAGCTACAGCCTGCGACTGAGGAAATCTTCCGCATATCGATCGCTTCGAGCCTCGCCGTTGCCGGGCAACCGGGAGTCAATCTGGCCAACACAGGGAAAAGAAGGATATTTTTTTATTTATTATCCTCCATTATCCCTTTTGGGTCGGCGCAATTCGTAGCACATCGGCCGCTGAAACGAGCGTTGACAAGCGGGGAGAAGATGAAATATTGGACACGTGGTTAGACTTGAAACGACGTCACTCTACGCTGGAATCGACGTCGCGGCGCCCGTATAATGCTGCATTAACCAGAGGCCAAGTGGGAAAAGGTCCGCTATAAGCTATTTCAAACCGACACTTGTAAATATGACGTAAATATTTATGGCGGGCGAGGTTACCCACGGCCTGGCCGTTGCCGGAATGGCGTTTCTGCAAATAATGAACCTCAGCGTGTTTGACTTTCTTCAATTTCGGCTTAGAAAATTTAACTACTTATGATTTATTTATCCATCTTTCTGCGTAGAAACACCAGCACTGTTCTCGGCTGCTTAGAAGTTATTCGCTTAATTTTCAAATTAATTGTACTAATTGTATTAGCTAAATAATATTTTTATTCTTTGATCTCTTTCTTTGATTACTAGTACGTCAGTGACAAGTTGAATTTGTCCTGAGGAGCAGGACCCCGAATTGAATCAGCACTTAATCACTGAAGACGACACTGAATCAGCTCCGACGAGCAATAAATACGTGTATTTGCATTTAACTCCTCAGCGTAGTATTTATTATATAGTAACCAGTTTAGTATCTGTATTCAAAAAGAAAAGTTCAAATTTAACTCGCGCATATTTATTTTTCTGGATTTAGTCGGGGAACTGGCGTCCCAAAACGTGCAAGAGTTTTCCCTATTTTTTTTGAGATGATGTTACTTTTTAGTGATGGAAAGTAACTGTAGAGTCAGCAGTCAGATAGCAAAATATCACGTTACCACAGATCATGATAAAATCCCGCCATTTCCACAATTTTTCAGCCACCCAAATGAAATTTTGCAGCAGTAATATACGTCCAAAAAGACTAATTATGTTTTGTAAAACGTGTGCCATCTCTCGTCGCTTTACCCTATTTAATAACAATTGGAGCACGCCCTTAGGATGGATAAAACTATTTTTACGAATATTCGGATCATATACCAAAGCGATTAAATAAGGTTCCGCGCTATAGGTAGAAATTTCCTCACTCATTACTTTTTAATGCTGTAGCTACCGGACTATAAGTTTCAGGATTTAATTGGGTCTCGCAGGCCATTTCCCTTTTTATAGATATTGGGTGTCCTGATTTATGGAAGGGAGTGATTGTGAGTTTGTGTACTAAGTCACGTTCTTCCAATCTTCGTTGACAAATTAAAACGAAAACTTTAGGCCTCTATACCTACCAGGGCCAGAATGCTCTATAATAAAATTAATGTGTTGTGATAATTACAGGGAACTTTTCATTCAACTGTTCTTATAAAAAATTGTCTACACTATGTTTATAAAATTTTCAGTAACAAAGTTAATGAAGAAAAGAATGTGGTATGCAAATTAAGACTACACGATAAAACGTATAGAACGATAAGTTAAATGGTTTTTGCCGATATGTGTAATTTAATGAAAATGTAGCATGAGCCGTAGTTTCTACTAAAAATATGAAAATATGCTATTAATCGGTATTATATGGGAATATTTTCTGAACTTCACGAAAGGAATATTCTTTTTTATATATCCATAAAATATCACAGGAATATTTTCATCTTCTAACGGATTATTCATAGAATATTCGATTTAATATAGCTACCTATTAATAGAACATAATACGTAGAAAATAGTTCAGGCATATCCAGATGAGTTTATCTTTTAAAGGAAATAATATTCTCCCAGCATTTTTCATATAATACTTACTAGGTATGTAAAACTCAATGGATTCTTAACAATATTTTTTGGTATTGAGACATAGTATAAAACATAGTATTGAGAGTAAAACTTGATTTTCATTAATATGTCCTAAAAACATCCTAAAATTCTACAAAATATTGTCCTAAAATCATAAAATAAAAGTGGAAGCATGTATTTAAGAAACGGTTACAATTTAATATAGAGCTTCGCAATATTCACTAATTCACGGTTTAAATCCGGTAAATGTTAAATGAGTCTCCATAATTCCATGGCGCAGTTGCACATAATTTGTTGCCTCCGTATAATTTACTTCTGATAAGTTACAGTACAAAACGAGAATTTCCAAAACTCCCGAACAAAAGGAACAATGGAAAACAAAAACTTGCGATGAACTTTCCACGGGAATATGTCTAACATTATATAGTTAAAATACGCTTTAATATTAGTCTCCACATAGCAGTTTATAAAACGGTTCATAAATTTTTACGAGTTCAGTCTGAAGAAGTTTATATGGGAGAACAAAAATCGCATCAATCACGGGAAAAATTGTTGTGGCGCTGTATTGTAAACAACAGCGGAAAGAAAATGTTTGGAACTCCACTCAGTGGAAATGACTTCTTTAACCTAGATTCTAATCAAACGTGACTGCAGCTACGGAAAACGAAAGATATCGCACTGTGAAAACTATTAACGCATATACCGGGGGTCAAAAAAGTCCCGGGACGGTTAAATATTTAGAAAAATATGCGTCGTATCGGAAAACAAAAAAATAGGGGTTCAATATTTTTGAAAAAACTATTCAAACATACCAAACTCAACCCCCCCCCCCGGGAAATATTTGACCGTCCCGGGACTTTTGCTTCCGCTTTATTATTTTTAGACAGTCGATTTGAGCAACATGTAGCCGGTATACAAAAAAAAGTTTGGGACAAAAAGTTCTTATTTTTCATCGTAGAACCGGAATCTGCAATAAAAGTTCGGGGTTGCCGTTTAAAATTCGGGAGTTACATAGTTGTACATAAATGTACAACCAACAAAGTTGGATATAATAAAATTTCCTACATTTTTGATCTCCAAGACTTTTTCCTATAACCAGTAAGGGTTAAGGGTTAAGTATATATTTCAGGCGCTTGCTTATTTTCTGTTAATAATATAATTTGTAAATAATAAGGAACATGACTAAAATTTTAAATATAAAAATAGTACTAAAAAATATAGCGTAACGTGTACTTCAAAAGAAAACAAGATTTCTAATTCCGCGCGATCAATATGAAGGATATAAATAGTGATAAAATTGATGCAGTCAGAAACTAGCCGTGACGTCACAAACTACAATATTCGGTAGTCGTTGCACCGGAAAGCCATCGAATGAAGTATGAAATCAAGCGGTCGGGTGCTGGGATCTTCCGTAGCCGACCGAATCGGTCTCCTCGTCGTTTGTAAATTATAGGCTGTGGCGTCACGACTTTGAAACTTTTTGAAGCGGTTCACTTGCGCGCGATACTTTAATAATTTATAACAAATTTATTATTGGGAATTAAGGTCTCATATTTTGCATATCCTATTTTTCAGTATGGGAGAACATTCTTATGTAGTGAAAATGGGAGTGTTCCCTATTACTTACATTTCTTGAACATATTCTTTTATGTGTAGTGGATACGAATATATAAAGGGTATATAATAATATATAGTTGTAAAGAATTTGTTAAGCAAATTTGATGTTATTGATGAAACTATGTAATAGCCCGGTCGGGTTAGCATATGACCTTGCAAAAATTCCCGTCAGCAATTTGATTGCTCTAATCTTAAGTGCGGGGGAGTCACTGAAATTCAAAATGGCTACCAAATTCCGCCGATGTATTAGCCGCCATTTTAAATTTGACAAGGAATCGTTTTTACTCAATTACTTGGCCATTTTCAACTTTTCCACAAAAAATGTAAGGACTTAAGTTACTGTAAATTTGATTCCTTATAACTTCCCTACAATTCCAGCCCCTACAATTTTTATGGTTCTACCGATATTTTTCGAATTAAACGAAGAAAGAGTGGATAGGTAAAATTATGAAATTATCGCATTTATTACTAACTTTATGACATAAATGTACAACCAACAACGTTGGATATAATAAAATTTCCTACATTTTTGATCTTCAAGACTTTTTCCTATAACCAGTAAGGGTTAAGGGTTAAGGGTTAAGGGTTGTACGCCTATGTCAAGCCTAACGGGACTCAAGCGACCAGCGCACCCTAGAGGCTGACGTTGGATAAAACCCGCCCCCGAAACGTTGCTTAAAACCATTTCTTGCAAATGCAAGACAAATATGTATTGTGCTACTTGATGACGACGAAGATGATGGCATCATCGAGAATCCTGTCCAATCAACATCGAATACCGCCACTGAATGTCAAATCTGCGAAGAGGAAACTTATACTGCATTTCATATCGTTAAAACATAGTTGTACTCTGAATCGCAGTATATATTGTAATATCATATAATGCGGAACAGGAAGCCATATAATAGTACACCACGTATCAGCGTACAGCTGTGGTGAATATTAGCACAGAATCCCACTACGCCTCCTGGTATTATAATTATGAAAATCAGAATTAGTCAAAAAAGATTCTTGGTTTATGTGGATATGAAGTAAGGCAGTACATAATTATACAAAGAGGGAAGTGGCATTATACCGAAATGATATCCTATAGTATCCAGCAAATATCATTCAAATTGATTAACTCGCTCCAAAGTATTGGATAAATAATATAAAATAATAAAATAAATAATATAAATAATGTAAAATAATATAAATAATATAAAATAATAAATATATAAAATATAATAAAATACACGAATCGAATTCACAACCTCCTCCTTGTTGGAAGTCGATTAAAAACAAACAGACACAATGGAACAATACTTAGGGAAAAATAAAAGTCAAAGTGAAGTAAAAATTACTTCACTTTGAGCCTGGCCCGAGCCCCCACTCCTCTCTGTTCTCCTGCCGAGTAGTAAAAACTTTGACGCACCCTATTTTCCCTCCTAATCATCTAACATAAAGAAAAAATCTGTCGACTGGTAAAAAAATATTTCCCCCACCCCCTTCCCTCATACCGGAAATACCGTTTGAAAAAACGGGCAAATATTTTTTTTGCGCGCTAGGCGTTTTTTGCAAAAAAAATATTAATGTTAATGTTAATGCCATGGATGAAGAAACGAGGAATAAGCGGTTTGATGTTTCAATATCGGTCAACACTCGGGAAATTCGGAAAATTTATGAGCATTTTAAAAAATTTCGGTTTCCCCTCTTCCCCCTCCTAAGTATCCCATCATCCCCAGCCTACGGCCTCGTAATACCTCCATCATGGCTCTTCCACAAAAATAAATTAAGCCTATACGAACTACGATTCGTCAAATAGGCGTGTATGTGTTTTGTCGTACTCTTCATTTTTTATTACTGGGATATATGCATTAATAACGATTTTCCCATGCTTTTAATTGATCGTTTCCCATTGACATGACATGGTCTTGGTCTTGAGACACGACTTGATAGATTCAGGAAAAAAACTTTTGAATTTGAGTTGTCTGTTTTTGAAACCCAGATTCACGCCACTGCTCGTAATTACAATAACGGATTTGCTCAATGGTTCACTGGAAAGTCCTTTAAATTATCTGGACTCCCTCGAACTTCCTTAAAACTTTCTTTGGAATGCTCTATAAACGTATGCGAAACGCCGCTCAACCTCTGCATCGGTTAACTGATATCATATTGCAGATATCATCGTCCATTAACGAGGTATATAGAGATATTGAAACTGTAAATGTAGGTTAACGTTCTGCTCATATACAAAATATACGAAAATCAGTAATATAAGAAAATTAAAGCATAATAATATAAAAGCTGCCGAAAACTAAAATCAATTCGCCTTATTTTCATTTCTTTAGACTTTAACGCTAGATACTGCAAACGTCTTTTTCCTAAAGCTCCCCTATTACTTTGCTTGTCACGTTAAGTGTTTGGTAATCCACAAAGAGTCTTGAAAATTTAATAAATTCCGGGCCATCACGAGTGTCTGTAAGTTATCTTGAGTAAAAACATAGTGTATTGAATTTCGACCGCGTGTTACAGTAGTCGAAGTTTTCAGTTGAAAAGTGGAAAACTCTAAGTTTGGGCGCACGTCTCCCTCTCCCGCTCTCACTCTCTCCGTTGTTTAAGGATTGTTTAATCCTGAGCAATGCTCAGATGTCGAGGATTCCGGTGCAGTTGCCATGACAACCGTATATCCGGTGATGCGGTAGCGGAATCACTTTACCGGTTTCGGCTCTCAAATGCGAGGAGAGAATCATTTCACCCCAAACAGAGAGTGCCATAATCCGGCAGCATATCCTTAAATATAACATGTACATAAACGGAATGATCGACTGACGTGTTATTTCAAAAGGTTTCCGTGCGCATTTTGAATTTATTAAAGTGGGACCGTGATGAAGATCTTTTTGTTTGATTTGACGAAAACTAGACGAAATTAAAGATAAAGGGTCTATTAAACACCAACATGAATACTACCTAATTTACAGTGATGTATACAGGGTGTCCCACGGTGACGAGGCATTAGACATATTTCAGAGACTACCTCGATTTTAATTTTCAAAATTTGGGGCAGTTTTCGGGCATGCCCTTCTTAAATAAAATAATGGGGTCCTAATGCTTCCGTATATACCGGAAGTTGACGTTATCTTCGTTATTTTAAATGGAACAGCCTGCATATTTAAATATTAAAACTTTTGCTCAGTTTTAATCGTCTCCGGATGATGGTTACTTCGTTGGCGAAACGCGCGTTGAGCAAAGTAAAAGTGTTTTGGTGTTTGTAGAAACTACTTCGAGTGTTATCATTACATCAAAGTTTGCAGCCCTATCCAACATTGTTGTACTTACAATTTTTGGCATAAGATGTCGCTTCTGCTCCGTCGCAGAAAAACGCGTTCAAAAAAAATCAAACTTGTGTTTTCCAATTATCAGTTGCTTTCTCCTAGTCAACTAACTAATTTTTTTTTAATTAAGAAGCCTTATTATGTAAATTCTAGGTATAATATAGGGTGAGCCTTTATTTTCTTAATTTTTTTCTGTACATTGAAAAATTAAGGTTTTCTTGAATAAATATTTTTAAAATACTTGATATCTATTAATTCTGTACATAGCATAGGTAGTCGCACACGGCCTCAGGCCAGTATAAAATTTTTTTTTTATAAAAAGTATAAAATAATTCTGAAGTTGCCTTCAGAATTATTTCTGAATATTTATTTCCAATATTTTTTTTATACTGGCCTGAGACCGTGTGTGACCAATATGAAAATAGTTCAGACCACTGATAGATTAACTTTATCCTACCTAACGTTAATAACATGATCCTCAGCCCACCCTAATCTTAATTCTTAATATCGTAAAGTATTTGAGATTTACAAGTTCTGGCTACAGACTGTTTTTTACGTTAACTACCCACACGTCCGAAGATTCTATACTACAACTACATCTTTACATTTTTCAATTATACGCTAGGTGACAATTAATTTGTTATCGATTTTTTTTCATCTCCATGTCAGAACTGCACTATTATGTATTTCTCCAGATAAATAGATGATCAAAAAGCGTATCGTCGGTCGTCATCTGACACAAAAAAAAAAATAAAAAGCCTATTATAAATCCTCGCACAAATCTTACGCCGATCAAAATAGCCACATGTTAAAGAAATATGTTTTTTTAATGTCTCCCTTATAGCAAGGGATTCCCACGCAATATTATCATCCGCCTGCAAATTGGATAATCCTTAGAAACGCTTGACCTGTTGTGCACAAAGGACTGATAGACTAGTCCTGCGAATGTCCAATGAAAAAGAAAAGAGCTTAGGGTCACACAAAGAACAACAGAAATATAGTGCTGCGTAGAGCAGCCGAAGGAGAACATCGGGACGAAGCGGGCTCCAGTGGCGTGCGATACACTGCCTATTGCATATGATTTGCGTGAGGAGCATTTAGTTCAAGCATATGAGCATTGTAACCGAGATATTCTTAAAATGGTATCAAAATTACTTCCCCAATATGGAACAAGACTAAAATTTTAAATATTTCAGTACTAAAAAACTTGTTTGTATAAAACAAAGTGTACTTTACAAAAAAAACAAGATTTCTAATTCCGCGCGATCACAGTCACAGTCTGTGACGTCACAGGTGACCAATCGGTCTCCTCGTCGTTTGTAAATTATAGGATGTGGCGTCACGACACATCAGACCATATTTGAATGGGTTCGCTCGCTCCCGAGATATTAATAATTTATTACAAATTTATTAATAAGAATAAAGGGTCATATTTTGCATATCGTATTTTTGAGTATTGTCACAAATATAACTAAATAACTAAATATAAAAATAAACACATTTTGGCAACAAATTAGAAAACACACTGTATAGTAAATTAATGCATAATAATTATAACATTTTATAAAGTCAAATAATTCCATATTAACAATGAATAAATTCCCATGCTATAAAGGATGTAAGGTCTTATATCATTTATTGGCATTAGATAGTAAGTACAGTTTATTTGCTGAGTAAAGATATTTCGAATGGAACTTTAAAGGAAGTAGAAAACATTGAACTTATTGAATGGGGAATCTGCTAGACTGGCTTTTTATCGGTCTTGCTTGGGAAGACAGTTAGTGAGTGAGTGTTGAGAATTGAGATAGACAAGTGACATATCTCCTGAAGCCATGGGGGTAGATTTAGTGAAAGGGATAATGTAAGTAGTACCAATTTATAAATTAGTGATAGGTGTTCCTCAAAGGTGTAAAAGTAAGAGTATGTATAAATAAATAAGTTAGTTGTAGTGAGAGAATGTGGTTTTATTAAAACTAACCCTAGCCCAAAAGTTACGAGAAACGTAACAGTATTGTAGAACATTTATATGCAATAAAAAAATGGGAATGTTCCCTACTGATGGTTCCTTGAGATATAACCATCAGATATAACCATCGCTGATATAACTTCTTCATTTTCGATTGATTTCCGTTGAATCTGATTGGAATCATCAGCTCACCAGATCAAAATCCCTTTACAAGAGTCAACCAACCATATTTGGGCATTTTACTTCGATTTGAGTCGTTCAATGTTAACATATTGGCACATGAAAACTGGGATCCAGAGTATGACATATAATTTGATCAATTTATGAATTGCCCATGGCTCAACAACAAACATCAAAACACTTTTACTTTACACACGATTAAAACGGAGTTTTAATCGTCTCGATTTTAATCGTCGGATGATGCCAACTTGTTTGGCGAAACGCGCGTCTAGCGAAGTACAAGTGTTTTGGTGTTTGTGGAAACTACTTCGAGTGTTATCATTACATCAAAAGTTCCAGCCCTATCCAGTTTCAAATTATGAAGTAATGCGTTCACCAAATATATAGATCGTTCACAAAAAGAAAAAAAAACAAACCAAGGAAATGAAAAAGAGGACAGTTAGTATTTACCGCACTGCGTACCATATAGTACTTACCGTTCGTAGATGTGAACGCAGATTCGGAAATTGGAGAGATAACTTTCATATTTCCATTTTTTTATAGTATATAATTTTGTATTTCACGTTTGCAAAACACGCAAAATTAATTTTACAAACATTTATAACATACTAACATTTTGAGAAAGCAGCTTTCTAACATGTGATAAAGGCGACCGGTATTCCTTCAGCTCACCAACGAAATGACGAGATATCTCAATGAATTTTTAACTGGCTTAATTTGTAGTATTTTTATCATCACACATCAATTATTTCGTTCATATTTGCAAAGCAAATCAATCCATTACAAGTACCAATCAAAGTTAAATAATAATTTCCAAATAATGTCTGTAAATCCCAACAGTCGAGATTATTTACTTACTCATTGTATTAAATAAAGTACTAACTGAAATTAGGCACCCAAATTCATTAACTCTAGTTAACTTATGATATCCTATAAAATATGAACCACATAAAGGGTTACTTAATGAAAATGTAAAAATAACTAACCACTTGACATTGAATCACAAAAGGTCAACGTTCTCAAACAAAGAGCGTTCTTTCAAAATCGGTAAAATCAATTTAAAGGGAAAAATTCATATCCATCCTTTGTTCCAATTTCTATAGTTATTTTTAGAAAGCGTTTATTTTCCTCCTATCTTTGGTCGCTCATGCCGCGCCACGGCGCGAGTCGCTCCTGTCGTGTTCAGAACCACTTGCTGCGCCGCCAGAGGAGAATTTCCAGTGGTCGACTGGGAGGGCAGAGAAAGGGAAGATCATCCATAACTTACTGCTTTACGACCAGATTGACTTTAGAATTATTTAATAAATTCTCTTAAGTGGCCTTTGTCGCAGTTTCCTTTCGCGGTATCCCATTTTAGTACTCTTAAAAATAAAACAATCATCAACTAATATACCTGTATCTTGGATCATTTCAAGAATCATAAAATTAATACCAAAATCTGAAAACAGATTTTCATCTTAATTCAAACAAACAAACATCAAAGGAAATCAAAATGTCACCCTCTTGCAATTGAATATTCTTGACCTCAGCAATGAATTCATTCGAATTGTTAACTGAAAAACTAGGCTGTGCAATGGGCAAGCTTTCAAATTCCTTAGTCATCCATTTTGATAAGTGGTAAGTCGGAGATCCAACAGACGATACTATTGAACGCACCGACTTCCCTGGTTTATGAATTTTTGGTAGACAATACAGTCTAGGTACGGTAGGGTTAGATACATGTAACTTGTTCTTAACAGGTGGAGTAATAAGGTTGTTAAATGATTTGAGGACATTTTTTATTTCAGTGGTCATTCTTGGTAAAGGGTTTCTCTATAAGGACCATTACTAATTAGATTGTCTACCCGTTCATAATAGTCCTTATCTAAAATGACCTTATTACCTTTATCTGCTTTTAAATAAAAACGCGCTTTCTCGCGCAACCTTTTGATAATCTTTCTATGCTTCTTTGAGCATGACTTATTGTCTACGTTATTAATTATATTTCTAGAAATTTGATTCCTGCAAGCTACTCTAACGAGACCCTTAGATGAATCAGGCAGATATTGAATTGAACTTTCAATCCCTGCCACGACACCACTAAGATCTCATCAGAAGTGTCTACAGCAAAGTTTAAACCCTTGTTTAGAAGGTCAAGTTCTTCTTTATCAAAAGAGTGTGACTAGTGATTTTCCACAATGTTAACAACCTTTTGAGGAACACTTTTTGATATATTTGGTACGTTACATTCAATCTTTTTAATTTTTTATTTTGTGAGGACATTTTTTTAATAAATTTTGCGTTAATTGATAAAAACATGTTCCTCTGAAATTCGCACCATTGTTCATATATTCTAAATTATTTAACTTAAAAGTAAGCTTCTTGTAAAGCTCGTATTCTTGTATTTCAAGCATAATCGGTTTACTGTACATATATTGGATTTCTAAATCCAGCCATTTTTGTTTTGCAAATAAAGCAACCTTATTTGAAATATTGGTACAATTTGGAAATTATAACTTGAATGATACTCGGAAAAACAGAATGACGTTTACAGGATTTTAGGAACCAAATATCAGAACCTATTTATTATCCTAATTTTAGTACTATACTTGCGATAGAGATTTAGTTCCGTTGACCGTGAAGTCATCTTAAAACTGGATAGGGTTGGAACCTTTGAATAGTGTATTAACTTAAATAACAAAAAAAATATATCCGGATAATACAAGAGTGTATTATCTCAGACATTCCTGTGGTATGTATCTATCTCAGACATTCCTGTGTATCTATCTCAGGCATTCCTGTGGTTTGTTGTGGTGTGGGCTGGAATATTTTTTCCCCGTCGAACTGTTCCCGTTTGAGCGGAAATCATTTTGACTCGCTCTCAATAGATTACATATTCGAGAACCTGCTTTTCTTCCATTTGCCACTGTTAGATGCAGGATAATGCAAGGCCACATATTGCTGCTATTGTAAGAAGTTGGTTTGATAATGAGGATATTACTATACTACCGTGGCCAGCATAGTCGCCAGACCTTAATCCCATCTAACGCATGGGAAATGCTGCATAATGTTCATCCTCGCCAAGATCTGTGTTTTTTTACTTTAATTTTCAAATTGAATAGTTCAAAGCAATTAGATTTTTCTGGAAAATAGTAAAATACGCATAATTCATTCGCAATGTACACTAACGAAAACCTATATAATGATATGTTTGATACTCGTAACTATTCAAACCTTAGTTTTCCACAGTTTTCTTTTCTCTATTTCACTTTTATTTAGAAATGAATTGACCATTATTTATGGTTAAAAACATTACTTTTTACTCTACGGTTTTTCCGATTTTACTGGAAAAATTTTGAAAAATCAATATTTTTCATAGGAGCAATTTTGTAGGAATTTTAATGTTGAACAACTTTTATTTGAAACTTTTTTTCGAAAATACATCTTCTTTGAGATATTGGGCAGTTTCAAGTCAAAAAACGGGAGAAATTATTAATGTTAACATGCCAAAATTTTACTTAACGCAGAATTACATAGATATGGAAAATAATATTTTGCGAAATGTAGTAGGCAACACTACCTACGGGAGCAATTATGTACAACGGGTTGTAGGAATTTAGGGGTAATTATAACATTTTTGACTCGACTACAGTTTCAGAAGTGGGATTAGGAACACCGATTAGGAACCCTACATACGGGAGCAATTATGTACAACGGGTTGTAGGAATTTAGGGGTAATTATGTGTAGGAAATTAACCTCGAATAGTAGAGTGAAAATAGTGTGGCGGTGCGGTATCTTAGTTGGAAGAGCAGTGGTTCGGAAAGCCTAAGTCCTGGGATCTATTCCTGGCTGTGCTAAAACATTTTTCCTTATGAAAGTAGTTTATGAAAGGTACTTTAAGCTACAAGGTACTTTATGAATAGTCTATTAGTTGCAAATTTTCTTTAAAATGTTTAACATATAGTCCAGATTATTACAAGAAAATTCACCCATATGTATATTGAAAATGCATACGCAATTTAAATTTTGTCTTAATAATTACCATGTTTGTGAAGAACAAGTGTGACATTACAGTGAAATTATTAAATTCAGACTTATTTAACGGCACACCTGATTTAACAACAATAATTAAACAGGGCGTTCAGAAAAAAAATATTAAAAAAAACTGCCATACTTTTCAAGCTCATTTCAAAGTACAGTTCCGTTCAATTGAAAGTAAACGATTTTTTTAATTAATGTGAAACAGGCTTTCAGCCTACAGCTCATAGTGGTCGCTTCCCTATCAACGTGTGGGCATGGATATGTTGCCAAGGAGCAGGTGTTACTTGGAGAATCAGAGAGCGTCTTACTGGTCAAAGCTACGCTCGCATTTTGGAATATGTTATGTTACCTTCCGTTTCCATTTTATATCCCGAGAACTTCACTTTCCAGCAGGAAAATATTTTTATTTCCTCTTTCCTTTTTCCATATTTCAATTAAATTTATATTTCAGGATAATTCCTCTGTTCACAAATCACGAGTTGTTACTGAATGGCTGAATACAAACCATATTAACACTCTGCCATGGCCCTCTAAGTCGCCGGATTTAAATCCGATGACAAATGTATGGGCACAAATGGAAAAAGACATGTATAGCAGAAATTTCCGACCAGCGAACGTAGAAGAACTGCGGTTGGCGAGTGAAAATGCCTGGGAAAATATTGTCGAGGACACTAATATTGTCTATGAGAAATAGGCTTTAAAAAGTTATAAACGCGAATGGTGCTTGGACCAAATATTAATTCATAGTAATTTTCTTAAGTTCTCAGTTAGTTTGTTAATTTAATGGATTTTTTTACAAGAGACGTCCTTACTATATAGATTTTCCTTAATAAATACTGTATATAAAATGCTGTCACCCTATGACTGACAGATACTTCAACCTAAAATAATTTTGAATGTGATCTGTTTACAAAAGCCTGCTTCACAATGGGAAAATTTCCAAAATTTCTCATAAGACTCGTTTACTTTCAATTGAACGGCACTGTACCAAGCTTTTTTTAATTTCGGTTATACAATTTGTCTTTGAATTTTATACTTTCATTTACATTTAATAACGGTATGTATAACATGAGTGTGTAACATATATTTTCTAACCTCAAAACCTACACTTTCCTATAAAGAAATCTCAAGGGTAAAGTTTCGCTTATTCCATCTAACTTGCATGGACTATTGCATTTATATTTCATCATTTATTACTTGTTTGTCTACCCTACCCCACTGCGTGTAGGGCTAACTACCCTGCTGGCCCACGAATTCCAAACAACGCTCTTAGTCCAAGATCAGTCTCCATTGTTTCAAATCTGCCGCGCTTCAATGATCAATGTCTGACTGCGCAATAAAGCGGCATATTATAAAATACATAAAGCACAAACGTGCTCCGAGTGCTACTGGTTATTGCCATACTAAGGTCAAAGTGGCCGGCATTGGCAACAGGGTAATCCAACGTATAATATTTTCGTATTCAGAGTGCGTAAACATAACTCGAACCGAGCCAACAATGATAATCGATAACGATATCCAGATATGAGTATTAGTATAGTTGTTAACAAATGAAGGGAGCCCATATGTGAGACAATACTCACAGGTTTCCCTACACCATACTCCATAACCCCTGCTAAGTGAATCCCCCAATTCCTGAGTTGATTACCGAAGCCAGACAGCTTTGTTCGCTGCTAGTCCTCGTTTACATCTACTTTTCACAATTGTTTTAAATTAATACGTGAAATTCATGACAAGCGCTGCTTATGATAATAGACTATTAACCATTAATCGTTAGAGGATTATTTGACGGATATTGGTGTTGCTTGTATTAGCTAATCTGTATTTATTTTAAATCAACGACGCTAGAGCCCCACGGATTTGCCGAGTGAAATTATACGACTAATTTATTTGTTGGTTTAATCTGAAGTTGATAGGCTAAGCTAAATCCCGCACCAGGCCGTTCCAACAGCGCATGCGCGAGTTGCGCGCCGATCGCGAAATTAATTTGAAATAAAAGAATACAGAACACATAATATAACCTATCATCGTCGCCATCATTCTGCGTGATACTTTTTAGCGATTACCACGTGAGTTATTAAAAAGTTCCCTCAGAATTTCGATTGCGATTTATTAAACACATTAGAACACATTAAAATTAGTGTATGTATAACATTTATATACCTATTTTATTGGTTTTTGCAAGGAACAAATGAATTGTCCAAAAGTGAACGTTGCAACTTCACAGTCTCTATTATAAAGGATATTCTATTGACTCCCATGGCTTTTACACTGAACATGTAACTATCTTTGAACAACTCGATGCCATCAAAAACTCATTTCGGCAATTTTTTGACTTAAATTGTTTTTCCGATGACAGATTCAATTAATATTGATCCTACTTCTTCTACGTCTTCAATACTCAATTTTTGCAGCTCATCTCTACCCAATATTGCAACGACTTACAGCAAACAGTTTTAACATGTTTTACAAAAGCTTAAAAATTATAAATGTGTTTCCTATTAAATAAATACTTTGAACTTTTTTGGCCGAAATTCAACAGAGCTTATGGCCAGTTTTAATGGTAATGTTTTCTTTTGAAAAAAGGCAAGCTCTCTCTCACCATTGCGTACAGAGACCAAAGTGATAAGGGTCTAACATCAATCGATCTTTTTGAAAAAGAGATTTTTTTTTATTGAAGCACCACTCTTTGAAACGATTATAACTTTTTCATATTCTTGTCTTGATTCGCTAGGCAATAAGTTTAATGATGCCGTATTTGCTATTTCACTGAGTTCTGGTGGAGTCCTAACAAATTCTTCTTCATCACCATAATCTATTTTTCCAATAATATTATAGATCAGTGCTGAAGCCTTTGAAAATGGTAAAAAGTGAAAAAAAATAATATTAGGATGAAACATGAAACCCATTGGAAAAGGAAGAGAATATAACAAAAATGAAAGGAATAATAATTAATTATAAAATTTATAAATGTAAAAATGATAATATAACACTGAATAAATTAAGATTTCGAAAATATTGGCAAATCTTCCACCCACAGAAGGCGAGGCAGACCAACATTGTTACAGGGCATATTATCAGCTTCAAACTTGGCAGAGTAACGAACTGACAGCAACATATTGGGGCTGGAAGCAACATCAACGTGGCATTATGACCAAATATTTACAGAAAAGGAATTAATTCCGAAAATATTGCTCAAAACTATTTGCTGCCGCTCTGAAACCGGATGTAACAGACTTAAATGTGGCTGCCGAAAACTTGGTTTAAAATGCACAAATGTATGCTCAAATTGTCATGGTTCCGAAAAATGCTCCAATGTGGAAGAAAAAAAACCAATGACAAAGTTAATGATTCAGATGAAATTGTGGTTGAAGAACCAATGCAGACTGGAAATAATAAAGCATATAAAACAAGAATGGGAAAAAATTAAATTTGCATTATGAGATTTTCTATGACATAAATGTAATTAGAATTTAATAAATCAACTTTTTTACTGAACAAAATTGCAGCACATTTTTTAGATGAAATCCCCTTTAAAATTCTATCTTTAACATTTAGAACAACTTTTTTCGCATGATTTTTGCAATCTTTATGTTTTATGGATTTGTAATTTTTTTGTTTGTCAATGTAACATGGAATCTTAAGTTTTTCGAGTAATTAAAGTGTTAATTTTAATAAACAGCTCAAAATTGTACATAATGAAATTTACGGATTCGAGTTTTTGGTTTTTTGCGTTTTCTGAGAATATTTATCATAGTAATGTATATTTTTTTACACAATCAGAAAGTAGAGATTTCAACGAACATAAAGCCAACCGACTTTTTTAAAAAAGCAGATATTTTAATGCGAGAATTTTCGATTGAAAATTAGTTACTCATTAGACTATTACTCATTTTAAAACATTAAATTGCGTAACTGTCAGAACTCCAGACTTACGTTTCTAGAACTACAGCTGCATTACAATATCATAGTAGCCGTAAGAGCGTATGTTAGGGTACGTCCAGGAAAAAGATAACGCGAATCGGCTTCTCGTTTGCAAGAAAATCGCGCTGACAAGGTAACGCGAACGCGAGTTCTGGTCATAGTAAAAACAGTTTTCCCAGGAAGGCACTGTTTGTTTAACTCTAGCTGCAATTATTGAAAACGTAATACAGACTCACATAAAATGTACTAAATTTGGCGTCGATTCAGAGGGGCAAAGAGCAATGGTACCGCTCGGCCCCCTCCTATCGAGGTCACATCTTTAGATAAGAATATTGGCGCGGCGTCGATTTGACTGTTGTGAAAAAATGGCAGCCAGAGATAGCAGCCTAAGCTTGTAAAAACCCTCGAACCTTCATGGGCGTCGTTCCTTAGGGGTCCACTACACTACACTACACTACAAATGCGTTCAGTCATAAAATGTTTCAAAAATCATTTTAAATTAGCCTATGTACAATCGAGATTCAAAGATATCTAGAAAGTCGTACGCGGTCGTAGTATTTTAGATATTTTCAAGCCGGGAAAGAATGCGGAATAATTTAAAAAATTGTAACCCGGAAAGTTTTACAACACATAAAGTAAGCTACGGCCCGTAATTTTTTTCACTAAATATGGTTCAATAAAGTTTTGTTTTTATATGAACGTAGAAAAATATATTATATGTTACAAACTTTAAAGCATTATATTAGAACAATGTTTATTACAATGATGTTTATTACAATGTTTATTACATGATATTATATGACAATATTATATAGACAAATACCCAAGAAAATTTTAGAGATGATAGGCCTTTTGTGTATTACATCCCTGTACTCAATCCAACTAAGCGAATACCTAATAATTTTGATACCAGATATTGTAATAAAGAGACCAATCCTCCTTCGTCCGCAAACATCGCACATTGATTTTTGCCATAGGTCGGTATGGCAAGTTATATTGTGGGTTTGGCAACATAAACGAAGTCGCAAAGACCTATAAAATCAATAAATATTCTATCCGGAACGATATATCACGGGATGAGAAGGGTACGCAACGTATTCGTTTTTTTTACATTCCACTAAAATGCTCGGTGTATTACCACTTTGCCGGCTGACAAATTGGATATTTTATTAGCTGGGGATTATTTACAATTGGCATACGGATTAGATGCATTTAATAATTGACCCTTACTCTAATGTAATAATAATGTTCCCTTACTTAAGTTCTGCAACAACAAGAGACATAAACATACTAAGTTCAGGGACGAAATGAGGTTCAGATAGAAAAGGATATGGAAATTGTGTATTTATTAAGAAACATATTGTTTTAATATTTTTGTATCGAAAATAATTCTGGGCGCTTGTATACTGGTGCCGTCTTTAAGAAAACGTTCTTGACATTTGTATGCGTATTTATAATCTTAAACTGTATTGGTAAACAGGGATAACATAGGAGTAATATAACCAAGAAAGACGGATCTTCATAAATCCAAAAAAAAGTTTGTATTGAAATATCATGATTGATATGAACATGAGGATCTCTACATATGGTACTTAGGACTTCAGCAAAATACCTTGATACTGGCTCTACCGCAACGTCATATTAAATTGCGAAATATCCTACTAATATCCTACTTCAGTACTATGGAGGAAGACGAACTCGTCCTTGACCACCTCCGACAGAATCCTTTTGATACAGCAGTGACTGCCTGCTTCTTAACAAATTTTCCTGCTTCGGTGGAAACCGCAAGACGGCGTATCAGAGCATCTGAGCTGAGGAATTTTTCGGCTGCAAATAAAGTTGCTCTGTTGCCACGGCATAAGGAGCAGAGGTTAAACTTTGCCAACCAATTTGTCGGTGTGCCACAGGACTTTTGGGACAACACATTTTTTTCAGACGAAAAAGTTTTTCCATCCTGCTATGATGGCTCTCTGCTACACGCACAGAGACGCTACCGCCCAAAAAATTGCCGATATGAAGAGCGCTATATAAATCCTACAGCTCGTAGTGGTCGCTTCTCTATCAACGTGTGGGCATGGATATGTTGCCAAGGAGCAGGTGTTACTTGGAGAATCAGAGAGCGCCTTACTGGTGAAAGCTACGCTCGCATTTTGAAATATGATATGTTACCTTCCGTTTCCATTTTATATCCCAAGAACTTCACTTTTAATCCGGCGACTATTTAAGTCGCCGGATTTAAATCCGATAGAAAATGTATGGGCACAAATGGAAAAATACATGTATAGCAGAAATTTCCGACCAGCGAACGTAGAAGAACTGTGGTTGGCGATTGAAAATGGCAGGGAAAATATTGGCGAGGATTACACCAGGACACTAATATTGTCTATGAGAAATAGGCTTCAAAAAGTTATAAACGCGAATGGTGCTTGGACCAAATATTAATTCATAGTAATTTTCTTAAGTTAGTTTTTTAATTTAATGGATTTTTTTACAAGAGACGTCCTTACCATATAGATTTTCCTTAATAAATACTGTATATAAAATGCTGTCACCCTATAACTAACAGATACTTCAACCTAAAATAATTTTGATTGTGATCTGTTTACAAAAGCCTGCTTCACAATGAGAAAATTTCCAAAATTTCTCATAATACTCGTTTACTTTCAATTGAACGGCACTGTACTCTGTTCGAGAGGGCTAAGGTCGGAACTGCTTTGCTTTCCATTCCATCAATTCATTGTTTTGCTCTTGAAGAAGCAGAAGCAGTGGGTTTTTTTAAATCTAGGCTACTATCTTTATTTTCATTTAAATCCCATTTTGCCTAGACATGAAGAAGATAATCCAAATTCTTCTTGGCAGACGAGGTACAATCGAGGCTCTGAATGAAATTTATAAAATTTACGTACCCCAATAACTAAAATAATTGTATTTAATTTTGTTCTGAAAGTAATGAATCTCTTGTCGAATGAAAATGTAAGATGTTTAAAAAAAAATCTAGGAAGATCAATTTCCACTGCAGTCACCAAATGTCGTGTAGTCGAGTAGCCAAGGAATCAGCTATGGAGTTGGGTTTGGGTGAATGCCCAAATGTGGGAATGTTGGAATTTAACAAGATCAAAATATTTATCTCTCAACGACTACTCAGACCATAAAATAATGTGATGAAGTAAATACCATGTGTCAATTTACCGAAGACCCGGAAAGTGGTCGACCGAGAAGTTTGTCAAGTAAGAGATTAATTTAAGCAAACAAACAAGGTTAGAATGTCACAGCGAAAATTATTAAAATATTAGGAGTCGTTGTTTGAAAGACTAATATTGCACTGGTACAACCTTTTGAAAATGAAGATACAGAAGAAAATGAAGCATATTTTGTATACCCCTTGGTATACAAAATATGCTGTGGCCCTGTAGTAATATTGAAAGAAGATAAATTAAAAGAAGGAATACTAATTATTGAGCCACATCACTTTTGAATTTTAGTGTTGACGGTCAGTTAAATAAGACCTAAATAAATCCAAGGCTTCTGGATTTAGGCAATATGGATATGTCTTTAGTATTATACGTGTTACCCCCTCCCGTACAAGCCACTTATGTAATCATGGTTAAGTTCACAAAAATAATTTTTTCTTGAAAAATTAATATTATCCCAAAGACAATGTATCCATCCTGGGTCACCTAACCATGAGTATCTGCCGGATAGGGAGTTTATAATCTTTTCGATTATATACTTCGGAGTTATACCAGCGAAAGCTATTGACATCGTACGTGAAAATCTATTTGGACACTTTCAAACCAAATGGAAGTCTCCTAAACCTATAAGAACCTGAATCTACCTTAAAAGAAGTTATAATATCGCGTGAATTTTCTTCCAAAGGAAATTGATGAAAACCTGAGATAAGGTTAATAACAGGAAAACATTTTGCTCTCCCTAATTGGTCTAAACTGTCATCAATCCTTGGTAACAAAAATGTATCAGCTATTAATTTTTTATTTAGCTGTCTGAAATCAATTACAACTGGCTACTTGCATCGACACAACTAGTGGCTTACTTGCTTGGACGCATCAATGCCTCAACGCATCAATACATCAATTATTCTTGTGACCTAATTACACTATTTTCCATAATGTTCGACCAGGTCAGGACAATGTGTACGTCACCCAGTTTCATTTAGTTTTCATAATAATGTTGTTTAAGTTTAAGTAGGCCTAGACCTCAAATATCCTAATCAGCATATTATTGTTTTATATACCTGACATTGTTTATTCGCTTATGCCAGAATGGTAAACAGAATAAGAGTTACCTAGTTAATTTGGATAATATGGCACTACAATAATACTATATAATGAAATAAACATTTTTATAGTGATATAATCTCCAATCCGCTGTTAATTGATCGATACTTGAGTACACGATGTAACAAAACGCGACCATTTAATGCTTGAGAACTCTAATTCTGAAAGGAAATTGATGGTGCATATTAACAATAGTCAATTAAAATATTCGCCCTCTCATCCTTTAGAAATGATTGTTGCATGGAAATCATCATGTAGGGGCGTAATTTAAAATCTGACGACTGGGGGAGGGTAGGTGGCCACGTGAACGGCTTATGACGCATTTCAGAAAGCGTCGAGTTACCCTGTGTCTCGCCGGGGCACATCTCGTGCTTTACTATCGTCGGTAATAATGCGTTCCATGGAAACTATAAAGTAAATTACTACAAAACTACCATCCCGCCACATCCCCATATTCTGAATTTCCCAAAAGTGCAATCAATCGTAATGTTGTATAACCTTGCGGTATATTATTTTGATGCTTCAAGGAGAATCTGGCAGGCGCCATAAATAAGAGCTTTATTGGGCTTAAGCGGTGCCCCTCTGCAGGAAATAAGACGGCTTCTTAATTCAATCAATGTAATCGAGTCACAAATAGGTTTTGAATCACCTTCCCAGGGAAATTCTCCGGAAAAACCTATAGTATAGTAGCTAAGTTTATTTTCTATTGTATTATCTTTTTATTAATATTATTATTAATATTATCATAATTATAATTTACATATGAATTATTTTATGCTTTGTCAAATAATTTGTTGAGATTCCTCTTGTTTCCTATTCAGACGCCATCATTTCATCACTAAGGTAAGTTCGGTAATTTACATTAATTGACGTTCAGTCTGAATTATATGAAGGATTATATTTGCAGTAACTGTATCTCAAATGATAAACAATATTAGGAATTTTTGAGGCCATGGTTTGCACCTATGGCCTTGAAGCGAGAGTCTGTTAATTTTCAAGTTCAGTATTTTCAACTACCTAATACACGAGATCAATAATTTCGGATGGTAATTTTGTGGGCGGATCAGCAGGTAGTGGGTAAGCTACTCATGAATGGAGATAGAGTCGGGCTACTTGGTATTAATTTATTTACCTTAATACATTATCATATAGGCACAGCGAGACGTGCCACGTTCAACGCTTAAGTGCTTACTTGTTTCAACGCATGAATGCCTCAACGCATCAATACATCAATTCTTCTTATGACCTAATTATACTGCTTTATATAATTTTCGACCAGGTCAGTACAATCTGTACGTGACCCAGTTTCATGTAGTTGTTATAATAATAGTTGTTTATTAAGTCGACCTAGACCTTAAATATCCTAATCAGCATATAATTGTTTTATATACCTGACATTGCTATCGATTATGTCGGAATGATAAACAGAATATATAATATAACCCTTGACAATTCAATAGGACTCAAAAGATTAACAATATTTGTTGCTAAGATTTGTACCCGTGGTCTTGAAGCGAGAGCTAATAGATCTGTTAGTTCAGTATTTTCAACTACCTAATACCGTCATGAGATCAATAATTTCAGATAGAGCATAATGTATAGACGGATCTCACGTATAGAGTAAAGTTAACTCAAATATAACCATTCATAAATGTAAATCAGATCGAACATCACTTCAGGTAAGTTCGTTGCTATACCTTAAGTGTTCTATCTGAATTATATAGAGGATTATATTTGCGATATCTGTATTCTTCTGTATTTATAATAATTGATATTTTTGTAGCCAAGTTTTGCATCCATGGTCCTGATGTAGGAGCTAATATATCTGTTAATTTACACGTTCAGATATTATAGTTACCTAATACTCTTATCAGTTCTTCTCTTCAGGTAAATTCGTTAATTTACCTTAAGTAATGTTGAAATATACACATTTAAGAAAATATTTCACAAAAACTCTGAAACATGTAAACTAACAATGTTAGTACTGTTTAATTTGACTTACGCATTTTGCATGCGTCTTGCGTGACCTGATTATGTGTGACGCCACGTGTATTTTTTTAACGGAATATTGTATTTTTTAGGATAGAATACTTGTACATGCATTTTCATGCTTCTTGAAAATGCCTTTACTTACTTAATATATTCATACTTTAATATATTCATCTTAAATAAATAGTTCCTGACATTTGAAAATTTAACCGATATTTTTAAAGAAAAATTAAATTTGGTACTTTTTGCAAGGGGAAACATTGGAGCAGGCATTTATTTAATATTTATTTTTAATTTTGTCAGTTTTTTTATATCATTTTTCATAGGAACATCATTACGGTTTGTTAAAATTATTTACAATTTATACCTATTTCTTTCTCAAAATGCAACATTTGACAGAAGCAACATGACATGAAGAAGCGACATGAAGACAGAAGCATAAGGAAATTAAATTGAAATGCTGATTGTATATACGGACAGATGTCTGATTCATAGGAAATTAGCACATCTTTTCGTAAAGAACACCATGACACCATTCTGTTAATTAAATAGATTAATTTTAGAATTTTTACAGTTTTTGTAACGGGAGTTAATGTTTCTTTGTTTTTGTTAGAATTAAAAGAAACATTTATGCTAATGAAATGAATGAGTACTAGTCTCTCAAATATCTGTATGTGCTAGTTTGTTACAAGTTTTGTTTAGGCTAGAAGTATCGATTACAGTAATTTTTGTCGACAGTTGATCACACCAGCTATTAATTACTAAGTTGCTTATGTAAGCTATTCCTCACTTCTTGTAATGTATTCTGGGTTTAAAAAATCAGTCCTATAATAAACGTTAAACGTTCTACAGTTAAGTTGATTCAATTAATCTCACAATTCTTCCCTATTTCCCCTAAAAACTCAACAGGTTATGGGTCCAGGGCTGTAACAAGGGGTGCAGTTTGTGATTAAGGAAAGGTGTAGTCAGTGGATGTGACTAGTTCCATTTGTAGTGCAGCAAGGATTTATAAAACTGTCAAAAATGGAAATTGACAAGCCAAAAGTCGAGAAACTTAGGGATGTCGGAAATTGCTGGACAGTGAAGATATTCTGGAGGTCTGTGATGGTGGGTTTGTGAAACCAGAAAGTGTAGACGAGAACTATGATCAACAGCTTCGTAAGTGGACCTAGGCTGATCGTCTTGCGAAGAAGATCATTGTGACCACGGTGGAATCGAAACCGTTGCAGTTGTTGACGAACTGTGAAAATGCGTGCTCCCTAGCAAATTGTAATCGAGCAACCCGGTGTTCCCTAATCAGACGTAGGCCTGTTGCTGGAACCATTGGTCGTATATTCTGTTCGCGTAAGCGATTTTTAACAGTTTGTAAAGAAATATTTACATTTCCAGTTGCTATTCCATTCGAAGTGCTCGAGTAGTACAATGCCGAGTCCTTAGGGCTGTAACTCGTAAAAATCGATCCTCCACTCTTCTACGTCCTTGCCCATTCCTCATAGAGTACTGTCCAGTTTCCCGGTATCGCCTTATAACTCTTGAAATGGTACTTTGTTGAGTACCAATCACACTGGCCACGTATCTTTAACTTCGCCCATCTTCAACCAAGGAAATTGCTCTTATAGCCTCTTCATCAGTTAAATGACATGTTAAACGTTGTTGGCCATTCATTTGGTGAAGTAATTGACACAAAAAAATCAATAAAAGCGTGGAAATTGATCTCAATAATAATTGCACAGAAACAAACTGACAGTTTGCAAAACTGATGACACTATCTTATTTTTTGTGCATTGCCTGCTACTCACATTTTTCAATACTAAGTTTATATTGAATCAACAGAAACATGCTGCGCTAAAAAACTACGTATCTCCTTTAATAACAGAGATAATAAAGTGATCCAATTTTTTTTATTTTTTAAAGAAATGTAGAAAATGATTATGGAAGAGTCAACCTACCATCCTATCCTTTTTGTGGGGGTGTATTTATATTTATTTTCTATCGGGACATCATCAGCTTCAAAATTGGTGATTTCTGGCTTTGTATGTACGCAAGCGGACCGTATTATATACATATTAGACAGCATGTAAGACTTCACGTCTGCTACTAAGTCCACAACACTTCCATCTAATAGTTTTATTGTATATGGTAAAATTTATTTCTAAAATCACCTCTTAGCATGACGAAGCTGATTAAATAGTTACATCTTATTAATCCTAAATTTATAGCTAAAGTTGTTCGTTTGCATTAAAATGCTACTTCTGGTGACCGCGTAATATTGCTGTCAAAGATTTAATTTCGTTGGATTTAGTCGTTACTTAAAAACTAAATATAGTACGCAGTCAATGTAACTTCGGAAACTACCCTATATATTAATCCTCGTATAACGGCTCAAACGAGTTTGTATTTAGCGCGTGGTATTATAGGGGGTGTATTATTAGTCCTGATTGGGGTCTCTCCGTTCCAACATATTCTTCAAAAATGGTTAGGGAGCACGCGCAAATTCTGCCTGCTATTTAATAAAAGGAGACAGACATTCAATTCAGAATTAAACAATTTACATTATATACGCCATATCTATATAATAAAAATGTGTATTGGTTTATCTGTTACCATGTTTGTATAATACAAACAGGCTATATTATAATAAAATTAATTAATACAAATAATTTATTGATTATTATTATACGATTATATAAATAATTATTAAAATATCCCAATAATCTAAATTCTACGAGTACGTATACCGGATCATACAGTACTGTAGAACCTTTTATGTTAATAAATAACAACTGCAAACAGACATAAACATCACAAATGCAAAAAAATATTTCAGTAACAATAAATAATAGTAAAGGGATACCTTAGTGCTATCTTTATATCTGGGAATGCGTTTCAAGTCCCAAGTCATTGGATAGCTGCCTGCATTGTCCTAAGAAAAAACCAAATTCAGAAGATTACCTGATAATAGCTTGGTTGGAGGGGGCGGCGCTAGAGCCGCCATCTCTTGAATCAAAGGTACAAAAAATTAGTTTTTTGACAATAATTCTGCAACGGTTGATCTAATGACAAAAATGTGAGAATACAAAGTTTAAGAATACAAAATTTCCCACCTTTTTTGTAATCTGGAAAGGTGTACATTTTCCCAAAGAATAGTAAAACCCCATTTTGAATTGTTTTTGAACTAAGAATAGTTTAAAACATGGACAAGTGGCTGAGAACATTCTATTTCTCCATGCTTTTAGTGACCGTGACACGACATCGGCTATCTTCAACCAACGAAAAAATAAATTTTGTTCGCTTATCCAGAAAACCGCAAGACTTTGTGCCACCATTAGCATCTTCAAATATCCGGATGCAACACCAGAGCACATCGCAGATGCTGGAGCATGCTTTCCCCTTGCTTTATATGGTGGCAACACGGAAGAGGAGACCCTGGAAGAAATCCGCTACCAACGTCTCACTAAATCTACTTCAAAAAGCATATTAAACCTTGCTTCTTTGCCACCAATGAAGGACGTTGCCCGGTATCATGCGTTTAGGACGTACCATCAAGTTCAAAAGTGGCGGAAAAGCTGGAATGAAGTGCTCTGTTGTGTGTAGCTTCTGTAGTGGCCAGTCGTGCGAAAATCATCCTCAAGTCATCAATCAAAGTCATCTTCGTCCTATCGACAGCGAGGACGAAGATAACGAACCGTTGTCAACAGAAGAACAATTCATAAGAAGCACCGATGATGATGATGACACTGAGGTCGCAGATTAGTCTGATGAAGACGTCAGTCAACATACCGCCAGCAGGATCATCAAAAAAGAGAAAACGCTAAGATTGCGAAGCTGTGAATTAAGCCTATCGGGGATACCACAATAAAAAACGCGCCAGTTACTCTACTTCAAAGTGGTGTGGAAATGAGTATAAGTGCAGTATCGCGCAATTTAAATGTCGTTATGGTCATTAGAATTTTTGCAATAATTGAAACGAGTAATATGAATGGAGAACTATGATAGAAGTGTTTCTCTTCAGTTTGACATAGTAAATTATGGGACTGGGTCATATTGTAAACATTAATTATAAAATGCATCCTGACGACATTGAAATTGCACGATACTGTACCTACTTTGAATTTACAAACTTATTATAACTATATAGAAATGTAATAAATAGCAAGAAACAATCGAAAAAATCGCAAAAATGGGGTTTTACTATTATTAGAATAAAAAATTTTTTGAAGTTTTGCAATTGCTGGAATTTTGTGTTCTTTAATTCTATATTCTTATATTTTCCTCGTTAAATCAATCGTTGCAGAGTTATTTTCAAAAAAGTAATTTTTAGTACCTTAGATTATTTTATGAAGGCCCTCTCTTAACAACATACTAAAAAAATATTACTACTCCTCCTTTTGCAAGATAAAACGCTATTGACTGGGCTACTTCTATATCAAAAGCTAGAATCACATCCCAATGATTTAGTTGTTAACCTGTTCTGACAATAATTCGCAAATAAATAAAATTACCTACATAACTAACCGAGACTAAATTCAACACATTTCTAAAAATCATTACAAATGCAATACCAGCTTCTCATCGCAAAGCGATTTCCAATACACACACTTTTTACAGCCAATCAAAATTAGAAACTGACCTTGAGGTATTTTACAGTCATTGAAAATTTTCCTTTCTTTTGTGGCTAGGTAAGTACACGGTTATAATTTTATAAACAGTCTATAGAACTTTTAATTTTGCCCACTGATGTAAATTACTAATTTATGATCTAGGATGGTAGGTACCTACATAAAAATAAAGTCAATGGACAATAGGTACCTACTTATGTAATAAACCAGAGAGCGTTTTCAGTTTTGTAAATCCCAATAAAAAACCTAACTTATATCGTTGCATTAAGCATTTATAACCTAGCGGCCTAAAGCACTGGAATATTTTTTGGATAAAATTATTTGAGAAATGTCTTAAGTGGAGGATGTACTAGGTACCTACCTACCTCAGTACACGTCAGTACCTACTTCGGGCAGCCCATAAATCAACTTTTTCTTTGTTAAAGTCGGCTCTGCTCTAACACCCACTATCCATTTTTGCCGTCAAATAATATTTTCTTTAAATTTTTGTAACATGTCTATCCTATCTCGTATGTTTGCTAACCGCCATACTCTTTTATTTCAACTCTCGTAGCGATGTATATCTACATAGGTAGGTATATAAATAATATATTAGCAATTCCCGCGAACACGCCACTGTAAGATATGCGAACCTGATCCTATTCGATCCGAGAGATACGATTCCAATAAGTTAAAAAGAGATATATTGCTCGAATATTCGTTATTGGAAAGGTCGTGGATCGGCGTTGCCGCTTTTAACTATAAAAATAGATGTTTACGTAATTGTCATATTTAAAGTAGACGAAAATAAATATAAAAACGTAACATCTTGGCCTATAATATATTATTGTGTGCACAATTATTATTTAATAACATTCATAAATAATATATACAACTTTAATATAGTATTGTGGAATTTGATATTTTAATTGAATACTGAGAAAATTGAGAATTACATGTGGCAACTGCGCGGTATCTTATATGGGGTCAGTTAACTATACATACATATTGAATGAACTGTAATAGGAATAATAAAATAAAATATTTTCCAAAACAATAAAACATTACTGACTGCTTGCAGTTTGAACGTAAAAATGCGTTCGGATGTCTGTAAATTTAGATTCTTCTACTAAATAATGTTGGCATTAATTACAAAATATTTATTTCGAGGTATAATTTTAATACTACTTTGTACTTTGTATAGAGATTATGCTTCTTTATTTTTTGGTTCATGGACGAGGGCTTGGGAGGGGCCCAGGTTCCTTGCCTGGTCGCCACTACGCCACTGGTCGTAGTTATTTAGAATAGTTCAGATTATGAGTTGACATATTAATATAGGGATTTTAGTTGATGAAATAATATATACTCCCAAGTCAATTTAACAAAATATCACTAATAATATTTAAGAATAAACAAAACAAATATCAAAGTAAGTTTTATAATACTGATGTGAAGCTTCAGGGGCTATGACTTAAAAGCGGCAATAAAAATGTAAGCCGAATTATGAAGTGTCCTTCCGTGGCTGGTGGATGCCGGCTCGCCCCTGTGTCGCCCCGGGTAGACTTCATTCGCCGTCTAATTTTACATAAGGAAGGAAGCAGTTCCAGACTGTATTTGAACAGTGGTATATTATTAGACGCGTTATTTATTAGTTTATTACCATTACTTTACTAACAACGAGAAGGGGATACATTTTTAGAAATAATTTAAAATAACTCCTTGTATCTAAATAAATCCGCTTACAAAGGAATTTCTTGGAATCCAGAAATTTCTCTAGAGTTAATCATTAGTCTTATTATATTACAAGTATAAACATAGAACGTTTTGTCAGACGTGAGGCATACCACTTAGACTCCTGACGCTTCGGATGAGGGACAACACTTTGCCTGAGTATAAAACTAATAATTATTTTTAATAATAAAATTTTGTTTTATTTTGGTTACGTTTTAAATGTTGTTTTCATTTGATTGTGTTTTTAATTCTACTGGGGTAAACGTCATTAACAGTAAGATAAAAATAACGTAATTTATTGTACTAAATATATTTTATATTGATTCTATTTGTACTATAATATCATAGTATATATTATATACCACCAGCGTGTAAAGGTACATCAAACTTCTAGTCAAATACAATAATTCAAAATGTATAAAGTTGATTTAACGATAGAAAATTATGTTGGACTAATTTTCCTATTTTTTCTGCAAAATTATGTTGGCCTAATGCAAAATTCTGCTTTTCTGTAAAATTATGTTGGACTAATAGATTCATGTGTGAGTGTATTTGGTTGTAATTTACATGTCACAATAGTTATGATCCATAGCCATAATAATGAACTTTACACAAGTAAAATAGGGAAAAAATATAATAAAGCACAACACCAATATTTCAGAGAAATAACGGGCAAGACAATAAGAATCTGCACAGATAGTAGACAATCACTACTGGCCCTGAAAAATCATAAAATAACTAAAGGATCAACATGGGAATGTCACCAAGCACTTGCGAGAGCATGTCAGATGAATAACATCTGCGTGTGCTGGGTCAAAGGACACTCACAATGCAACGGCAATATAGGAGCTGACAAACTGGCCAAGAAGGCAGCCAGACTGAGTATCCTTGGGCATGGTCCTTCAAGTACACTACCAGTTGCAGCGAAACTCCAATTAATAAAGGAAAACACCCACAAAAAATTTAAGACGTTATGGGATGAAACAAGTAGCTGTCAGCTGGCCAGAACTCTTGAGATATCCCAGCGAAGAGACGGCGAGGAACTATCTGGCAATGTCCAGGGGTAAACTGCGATTTGTTACAGGAATTACATCTGTAGAGGATGTGAACAAGAAGATGAAACGATCGAGCATGTACTTTGCGAATGTCCCGCCGTGTCATCGACCAGAGTGTCCATATTGGGGGAACGTTGGCCTTCTATGGCCAATTTGAGGGAATTGCCCCTGGGCAACATCATCACCTTTTGTAAAACATTGGGCTGGTCGATGGCCTAGGGAGACATTTCCCTCACGGAGGAAGCACAAGGGGCCCAATGGGGCCTAAGTGCAGCGGATCTCTGATCCGCACTCCGACCAAATTCCAGATTCCAGAACACCAATATTTTAAGACACAGTATTTGAATAAACAAAAGTCAACATAGAAAACAGAACCAACACGGGCAACAAGCAACGAGTCTTAAAAATATAAATTATGCGATGTGTATGAGTTCACGAGACGGCCGTTAAAAATTAGTGGCGCTCTTGAGAAATGATGTATTTTGGTTTATTAATTTTTTTTTGGGTTGGTGTTGGTGTTGGTTTGGCTTGGCTGGCACGGCTGGTGTCTTCGTCCCATAATAAAGCCATTGTGTAATGTTCTTCCAAATATAATGAAGCAGAGCTCGATTTTCTTTTATTGGCGCACATCAACAAATTCCTTTAGCATGACGAGCTTCCCTACTACACTTAAAAATAATATCTTTAAATGGATCAAACATTATTTTCCACTTCACCCCCACCAATGATGGACCACTATTTGTATTGTTAAATTTACCGTGCATAATAAACTCCCACCATACAGTTAGGTTCACTGAGGTTCACAATAAGGTTCAGTTGTTTAGTGAATACGCATATATAAGCAGTTTTATTGAAAATAAATAAATAAGTATTAATTGGTAAGTATTGATATAACTAAGTAGCGTGACATGATGTTAGATATCTCTTGTTTTACGCTTAGCTAGGATCTGCTTTTATTGCTGCACGTTCAAAGGATCTGTTGCATGCTAATTGGCGAAGAAAAATTGAGGTTAGGGCAAAGAATAAAAGAGCTTGAAATTTCTATCTGATGTATGCAATGTTGCCTGATGGTCCCCTTGACTGTATCCTATGATGGACCAGGGGTCCATCATTGGGAACAAAACAATAATGTTTTTTAAAATTGTTTATTTTTTATATTATTGATATGAAAACACGATTTTGTGGCCTAACTTCTAAAGATTTGCGGTGGATGGTATTTGAAGTAGCAGAAAAAAATAAAATTAAGCATAATTTTAACCCTGAAAAAAATGGCAGGTTAGAAGTGAGTTATGGGGGTTCCTAAAGCGCAATCCACGAATATCGTTGGGAAGCCCAGAAAGTACATCACTAGCTAGAGCTCAGGCTTTTAACAAGCCTAACATTCAAGCATATTTTAATGCACTATCTAATACTCTGGAGGAGTACAACTTTCTCCCCGAAAATATATATAATATGGACGAGTCAGGATTAACTACGGTTCAAAAAAAGTGTCAAAAAATGTACGCTGCAAAAGGTCGCAAGCAAGTTGGTTCACTTAGTAGTGCAGAGCGTGGGCAACACGTAACCGTAGTGTGTTCAATGAATGCTATAGGCACTTACGTCCCTCCTGCTCTTATTTATCCTCGTCAAAGGATGAACGAAGAGCTTATGCACGGTGCTCCCGCTGGTAGCATAGCTTTCGCACAGGAAAAAGGTTTGATGACCAGTGAAATTTTCTGTAAATGGCTTAAGCATTTTGTAAGGTATACGAAAGCATCTAATGAGAATAAGGTACTTTTACTGCTAGATGGGCACAGTAGCCATAAGAGTTTAAAATCTCTGCAATTTGCAAAAGAGAATGGTGTTGTTTTGTTTTGCTGTCCTGTACACTATTCTCATCACGTTCAACCATTGGATGTTGGATTCTTCCGTCCTCTTCATACTTATTTCGACCAAGAAATCCAATTATGGCTGCGTCAAAACCCAGGAAAGGCAGTTACTCAATTCAAAATAGCAGGTATTCTCAATCAAGCTTATTTGAAGAGTGCTGTACCATCAAATGCAATAAATTCTTTCAAAAAGACTGGCATCCATCATTTCAATCCCTATGTCTTCGAGGACTGACAGTTTGCACCAGCTTTAGCAACGGATAAGCAGATTCCCGAGGTTCTAGGCGTCCAAAGCGATATAATGGAAAACCAAAAGGAATTAGACATACAAAACCAATCTACATCTGTTCTTAACTCATCTTCATCGAGAGTTCTCGATATTTCGGTGAAAGAAATATACCTCCTCCTCATGAATGACGAGGAAAAAAGAAAAGGCAGAAGACGTGGAAAAAGGGGCCACTTAAATTCAACACCACAAATTAATGAACTTAAAGAGGAAGTTATTGAAAAAGCAAAGAAGATCAGAAAACAAGAAGGCAGGGCTGCAAAACGGCAGCTTGTCATCGAAAGTGACTCTGATGAAGATGAGTCCGCCTTTGAGGCGTTTCTGAAATGAGGAAAAGATGACTCAGATGATGCTAGTTGCCTGTACTGTAATAAGTTATACTCACAGTGAAGGGCAAGAGAGAAGTTTCCGGTTAAACCAGAAATGGCAATCAGATCTTGAAGAAATCAAACGGTGCATCGTTTTCAACCATACAACATCCCAAAAAACATCCCAAAAAGTTATAGGCTGGCTAGTAATATCGTAGGCACCCGGTATAGCGAATGGCGCGCGAGTGATGTGTCATGTGTGGTATTTTAGTAGAAACTGCGTTAAGTGTTAGTGTTACAGCTTCCAAGCCTTTGCAGGTTTAAAGTTAAATTGACAGTGACCATTGCTTTATCGAATTATTATGAACAATCACCTAAACGCTACAATTTCAAGGTCAACAGCTAATCAAATCAAATGTGTTCAGACAATTCTGATAAGAAATTAATAAATGGACCTCATAATATTATGACAAATTGTTACAATACAATTATTATAAACGACTAATTACTAACACCATACATCATAATTCTGTCACTCGACGAACTACCAGTTTTATATGAGAGCGCGTGCATAAAAATATCAGTCGACCAGTTAGTGAGCAACCTGTAGTAGATACCAGGGCACAGTTATCGGCGGAACCTTGACTCCCAAGACTCGGTGTATGCGAATTTGCGCTCGTTACGGATTCGCAATGCTCGCCAGTCTCCAAAGAGAATGAATTCAACTTTAATTTGCCTACACGGACTGCACCCACGTGGTACCTTATCCTCGGTGTCTGTAGCGGACATGCGCGCCGGATGGTATGCAGCAGGAACGCGTAGCTTTTAGTATGGTGCCTCTACGACAAAATAAATTTCTGCATTGCTGCCGTGTATTACTTTGTAGGTACATGTTAGCTGCTCTCGACGAATGTAAAATATGTAAAATATATCAGCTTAAAAAAGCTCTAAACTAACTAACTAAACTAACCGTATCTTAGTTAAAACCAGTCTTTACCAAATGGTTCAGTAAAGTTTAACTTTTTAGTTTTTATGATTATAATTTTTTAAAAACAACCCTTATAAAGGTAAATTATATTTTTGGTGATAAATTTATTTACTTCGAGATTTTTTTGTATTCGATATTGGTGCCTACTTATTGAACAACCATACGTTTGTTTGTAATATGCATTGTTGTATGGCTAAATCTTGATTTAAGGTAAGTTCCAGGCCAAATATTCTCTTTTATTGCTATAGTGCTTTCGTTTGATATGCAAACTAATGGAATGCGGTGCACAGTGGCGCGCGCAATTATCCTAATATAGGAAATAAAAAAAACAATAATCTTATGATTCTCGTAGAGCAGAACAGCTGCATGGAGGAAAGGGAAAATTAAAGACTGGAAGAAAGAAACATTGAACACGACGATCCACTACTTAAAGCTGAATTGTTGACACTGGCAAGGCAACATTTTCCAGCTTTCAAGAAGTATGTAGTGGATGAAATGGCCAAAGCAAGACGAATGGAGGTAATACAGCTCTAGCTGTATATCAAACCTTTTGATTTAATATATACTATAATGTAGGACAGTTTAATGTAGGACAGTTCACTATAATGTAGGACACTTTTTAATTCGTCCTAACTTTTATGTGTTATATTTTTTGCTCAATTGTTTTTCTTTTTCGAAAACTGTTCTATTTTCATCATTGACCTGTGACACTAAATTGGATGTAGCTTTAGGCAATGTCATAGAGTATGGCTGCTCCTCTTTACGGCAAGCGGTCGTGAGTTCGAAGTATTTAAACCAACCTCCGAGAGTTGAGATCTTTGCTCTGCGTATAAGTAAATCAGCCCAGGCGCCATCCGATTTTCGTAAAACGGCAAAAATAAATTTATTTACACAAATACGGGACTGGCAGGATATGTGGCAGGTGCAAATAAAACACACAGTATCTGGAATGAAATATAGTAACGTGAACTAAGTAATTCACTAATGTAAAATGTGTAAATATAAGTATGTGACGTGTATATGATATAATATATGTAAATAAAAGGATGTGTAAATGGACGTAGTATGAACAAATTTAAACAAGAAACAAGTAATGTGTCACAACACCGTGTGACAGAGGAAATCACGACTTACGTGTGACAATAACAAAACAATGGTATGATCTAAGCGACTTCACAAAAGGAGGAGGTTCTCAATTCGATCGTATGTTTGTTTTTGTATGTTTGTTACCTCGGAACTCCGTCATTTATAGATCAAATTCAAAAATATTTCTTTTGTTGGAAATGAGGTAATTTCAAGTAGGTGTCGTTTTAGTTTTATTGGCATTGGACTTTGGATTCCGAAGATATACAGGGGAACTCATCAGATATACCAGAAAAATGGCGAATGCACCGGTTACATCGCTAATTTATAGATATTTAAATTAATTATAAACATATTTTCTATCGGAGCAAATTGTGAAGCTGAAAACCATTCTCGAATCAACTTATTAATCGTAAAAATCAGTCCAGCATTTTAGGTGGAGTTTAATGACAACACACGGACAGAAGACATAATTTGGGCACAATCACTTCTGCTTCCAAATTAACTTAAAATGCACTAAGTTGACAGCTAACTTCTGGCAACTTTCAAATTTGTGATTTTCCAAAAAAATCTTTCTTGTCTTAATTGTTAATATTTCGAAAAATGTGACTAAGAAATTATGTTCCTAATGACGTTTTAAGCTTATATGCCGATTTTAAGTATTTTAGCTAATACAATTAGCTAAAACTTTAGCTAAAGCTAAAGGTAAATTTTGTTTTACTAGGACGGACGCATTTTTACTGAACACAGTTTTTCACGGTAGGTAACATATACAGTAATAATTATTTATGGTACAAGTGTGTTATGTTCTATATAAGTCACGCTGGGAAATGTTTAGCCCTCGAGGTCATAGAGGGCTAATTTTCCCAAGTGACTGATATAACGTAACACATGACTGCTATACAAAATATTATCCAAAAGCACTGGCTCACGACCAAAATGTTTGATTTCGGCGGAAGACACTTCATAAAGAGGTACATTTATCCCAGACAAACTTTTATATACTAATTTGCTGACGATAAACAGTAGAATTTTTATTCTAGAATCCAGTTTTTAAATAAAAATGGATCAGGAAGAACTTATTATCCACAAATCATCATCCCTCCAAAAGGGCACTAGTATGCCTAATATTTTAGATTGGAAGTAATAGCCGTTTGGACTCCACAGAAGACCACCAAATTCGGACTGCGCTAGCGTTCCGGACTTGTACAGCTAAAACCGTTTGCTAAAACCGTTATTTTCTTGAGTGGATAAAACGCGACTAAAACACGAATCAAAAAATTATTTGACATTTCTCTCTGACAGCGGCTGTAACGTAAAAAATTATTGTAATTAATTAAAAAATACTTGGAAGGTGTTTTGTGAAAAATTTGTGAAGTTGGTGAAAAATGCAAGAAAGCGATTTTGTTCTTGAGAGAATCAATCCTTCAGGAAGCTGAAGAAGCAACTCTCCAATTTATTGCCTGCCTTTTATAAGTCCAGGGAACATGAAAAAGTATTTTCCGAATTTAATGAATGGAAAGAAACACGGGGAGGTAATGACAATAAATGAGGAGGTTCTGCTATCGTATTCCTTAAATTTGAAGAAGAAGTATGCAATTTCATCCATGTGGTCGAAGTACTCGATGCAGAAGGGCGATGTAAAGGTCAATAAAAATACATACATTGGAAAATACAGTAAGCTCACTGCCTGTCTGAAGAGTGAGTCGAGATGGTACAAAGTGAAGAAAGCTTTGGTATTGGAAAGAGCACACGGCGAAGAATTTTTGAAAAGGGCTTGCGATAGGGAATATTTGATGATTAAGGTAATATCTCTTAACTTTTAGACATTGTAGATAATAAACTTTGAAATATTTTAGGTTGGACTAATAATGGGGGTGTCTGGTTCCTGTCATTGCTGTGAATTGACAAATTGGGTGCATATCTGCTTGTTTCTATACCATATACTAAGACCGGTCTCATGAAAATTCACAATTATGAAAGAAAGATTCTCTATCAACACTGTGGAGACGTGTAGAAAATACATGTCCTTACGTCCGAAGAAGTTATACAACGACATATTATTTTTGCGATACATTAATCAAAAATGTACTGCACAGCCTGTTGGAATCAAAACTTTGTCGAAAGTTCCTTCAAGAGTTGCCTCATTTTTGTATCCGGCAAACGCAGAAACTTATAGCGGCCATTGCATGAGGCGGACTTGGATGAGGAGGTGCTGACCTCCTTAAAACAATTAAACGACATGGCGAAGTATCTAACTTATTTGTATCTAGTTTGTATCCAATTTGTTTGCAATTAAAAATAGTTTGGGTCCATTTGGTTTTACTTTATGACACAAATCCGTACTTTGGCAACAATTTGGAACAAATGGCGACCACTTTTGGTAACCAAAAATTTGAAACACTGGGTCTCAATCGGTCTCACTTCACTTCGCTCTTTTGGGAACAAAAGATGCATTATGGGCAAATTTTAGCAACAATTACGGCGCATTTTGTGGGCAAAATTTGTGCCCACAAAATGTGGGCACTTTTTGGTACTACTTTCCATCACCACTTTGATCTCATATTCTTGACGTAGTGGTCTTAAAGTCGACTAAATGTGTAAATGTCGACTGTGTGCAAAATCATGTTTCGACGCTATCTCCGACAGATCGCCTAAAATGTGGCTTTTATTGCTTCTTGGGTTAGAACTGAAATTACCAGTTATCAATTCTTTATGAGGTACCAAGGAGGAAAGTGCTATAATCAACCTTCTGCGAGGAACACATTGGCAGCCGTTTCAGGAAAAATCGCTCGTTTCCTCAATTTATTGAATCCAGAAACTATACTGCCCATTCATTTCGAATATCGTCAGCCACGTTATTGACAAACACATGAGTAGAAGCATTCAAATGGCAGGGCGGCCGGAAGTTTGCAATTATAGCACAAAGTTACGTTGATGAGAGCATAATCAACAAGAAAAAAGTTGCTAACAGAATTTTGTATGAAAGAGATGATACAGGTGAGGTAAAATATGTTAATTATCCATCGAAGTCTAATTTAGAGAATATCTATAGTGATGAAGTCCAGCATTACCCCTTTGAGTGAAAAATAAAAATAAAATTTCCGTGGGCGCTACTGACCATGCGCAACTAAGTCAGTTAGTTCCCAAATTGTCCTGGGTATCGAATCTACTCTCTGGTACTTATGTAATTCTTGGGGGAAAGAAAAATAATACACACAGTAGACTTATTACTAGGTTTAATGTACAAATTGTAAATTTAGAGATGGTGATACATAAAGAAAAGAATTCAAAATTAGGTAAAAATGTGGTATTATACCTGGAAACGCAGCATATACATACACAGCAAATACATAAACAGCTTATACGGAAAAACGGTTCATATGTCAACGTGCACGATGACCTTTCCGCAATCAATATACATACATAGTGACGCAATGCCTACCCAAATATGTTGCTTAACCAGCAAGAGTAACCAGGCGAATACCTATAGACACTTGGTCAAATGTTTGTGAGGGCTCATAATAATTTTGTATTTTTAAGCGTATACACAGCATAGCAATATTAAGTCACTCAAACAGTCCCCTTTTAAAATATTCTTAAAATTAGCTTATCTGTGGTATGCAACAACTATTCTAGTAAGTTGGATCTCTGCTGTGATTCTACCCCGGTACAGGGGTCGATGGACTTCAGCAAGCTGGTCGTAAAGGTGGTTCCAAAGGTAATGTAAAACGTGGTAAATCTGGAATCTGGAATTTGTCCGGAGTGCGGATCAGAGATCCGCTGCATTTAGGCCCCATTGGGCCCCTTGTGCTTCCTCCGTGAGTGAAATGTGTCCCTAGGCCATCGACCAGCCTAATGTTGTACAAAAGGTGATGATGTTGCCCAGGGGCATTTTCCTTAAATTGGCCATAGGCAAGGCCAACGTTCCCCCAATATGGATTCTCTGGTCGATGACACGGGACATTCACAAAGTACATGCTCGATCGTTTCATCTTCTTGTTCACACCCTCTGCAGATGGGTGTGTCACTTTGTCTCATGTTATAGAGGTGTTTCCTTACCCGGCAGTGTCCGGTTAGGATTCCTGTAACAAATCGCAGTTTCCCCCTGGACATTGCCAGATAGTTCCTCGCCGTCTCTTCGCTGGGATATCTCAAGAGATTTCTGGCCAGCTGACAGCTACTTGTTTCATCCAATAACGTCTTAAATTTCTTGTGGGTGTTTTCCTTAATTAAAACGTGGTAAAAAAAGATTGTCTAAAAGATGGTCTAAAAGATGGTATAAAAGGTACTGTGGCTTACACTCGACGAAAGACAGTGAAGCCCTATAATACAGACCGGTAAGTCTCGATATAAGTAAAAAAAGTTAGGTTACCTGACTATATCTGGTAAAATTTACTTAATTAGTTGGAAGACGGCGTCGAAAAGACGTTAATTCTAGGGAGTTCAACGCAACGCAGGCTCTAGAGAACACAAAGCAGGCAAAACAAAATATGAACACGCGGTTTCAAGAAACAAAATAGCTTACCTCAACGTTAACCGTTATATGATCCCACTGATGTGTATATTCATCCAGAATATTAACACATGTATAATGATTTCCTTGAATTATCCCATTATGACGGAACGTACATACTACGTTATTTAACCAAGGAAATCATTTAAACTTTTAACACGATGAAAAACCACTATGCCATCTACGCGTTCGGCTCAGAAAGGGAAGCGAAAAGGCATAGACCATAATATATATCTGCTGACCTAGCTTAGCGTCACAGAGCTGCCAATGTGCAACTCACAAAACAATAAGGCGACACTGATATGCACTATGATATTTGTGGTAAAATTTATGAAAAAGAATCTAATAAATGCGCTGTGGCAATATTGATGTGATCGAATTTCTAAATTTCTAAACACATGCAAAATGGAAGGCGTAGTCACTGTTTAAAATCAATATTATCCGTCAAATATACCTACAATAAATTTCGGATACTCAAATTGTTAACTGCTAAAAGTGAACGTAACAAGTGGATGAGTAATAATTTAGAGCCTATTGCCTTTAGTTGGCAGTTAAGGGACTTTGACAGGTTTGGATCCAGCTATACAGGAATTTACTGGATTTATGAAATTTACTGAAGCTCATATCTTGTGGCTGCAAATTGGGATACACAAAACGTGATGAGTACTCATCAGAAGAGAAGTGTTATACCATGGGATTATCTTGCAGCCTCTCAGAAGATAATGTTACCTGACGACGATATTGATAATGACGAACTATGGTCATAACGTATTTTCGTATTTTATTCTATTTCTTGTAAGCTTCATAATTACAGTTTATTTTTCTTTTGTAACGGCAATATACCTATAAATATGTATTTTTTTAGGGTTGTGAAGATTGCATAAAATTATGCCGTTCATAGTTCAAAACCCGTCCGATTTAGAGAAAAAGAGTTTCTATCAAAAATGGTTTGTTTCATTATAATCTACATATTAATTTTATTTGAAACTTTTTTTGAAGTGAATGCTTTTTAGCTTCTTTTTATAACATTTTCGCATCGAAACTGAGATAGAGCATATGGCAGATATGAGGGAGAAAGAAACAGGGATATCGAATGCAGCTTTGACTTGGGCAACGATCCCCCACAAGTCTTCTAAAGCAGAAAGCAATTTTGATATAATGAGAAGCAGAAATAGCGAATGCAGCTTTGACTTGGGCAACGATCTCCTACAAGTGTTTTAAAGCGGAAAGCAATTTTGATATAATTTATAAATTATCATGACAGAATCGGAATTAACCAGATTACAATATTACTTATGCATATCCTGCTGGATATATCTGGATTGGGCTTTCGAAGCTGATCTAAATGGATGATGATCTTTCTACTGAGAATGCGTCTTGCCACTACGTCACTTTCTTCGTGAGAAATTCGATTTAGATATGAATAACGACCGGAACATTGCCACTAGATTAGGAATTTTCAATTGGCAGCATTCAATTTTAGGGAACGGTTAGTAATTTCAACTGCAAAATCTTCTCCAAATCCCATGCTAATTGTACGAATGGTACTAATTTTTTCAAGATTCCTCAAGGCTTATTTTTATTATACTAATATTCACGTATTGACCGAGTCCATAAAGAATAATGACCGAGCTAGTTGCTGATACATGATCGATTCCCGTAGAATCCTGAACAGAAATCTACCTGCCTCCGCATAGAAGGTCATATTTACTAGTCAGCCAACAAAATCGACCTTTTCGCCATCCGTCACTAGCGATCCCAAATATTCCGCATTTTTATTGTTTTTATCGTATAGGCATCAGACTAACCTGGCGTGTTTGCAACGTTCATCGGCCACGCTTCAACCGTTTGCGGACAAAACGCGCTGCGTATAACCCAGCAGTCGGTGTTGGGTATGAGAGCAGGCGGACGCTGCGTTTTGCTAACCCGAAAAAATGTCGTACCGAGTAAGAAACTTCTGCAGATTCGACCGGGAAATGGACGAGAGGCTGATAGAACTAGTATCTAAGAACGAAGTCCTGTACAATACTGGCCATAAGTTGTATAAGGATCTAGCCATCAGGGACGACGTTTGGCTGGCTATATCGACCGTCGTTGGTAAAAGTGGTGCGTATATTTTTTTCATTAGAGCGGCCTAAATATCGTTACTTCGTTGTTTAATTAATGCGTAGTAGAATTAGAGACGTTAGCTGCATGCCACGTGCTCGCCTCGTCTCGCTGCGCTTTGTGTTGGGTGATAGACAAACGGGTATGGTAATGCACGAACTCCCGCTAGTCTCGATACTGCGCTTAGATACGAGGGAAGCTGGAAAGTTTGTTTCATTAGTTATGTGAATGTGTGGATTCATGACGGCGCGGCGTTGCAGGTTTAGTCCTCTTTTAACAGGTATTACGACATTGATAGAAATGGTGTTAGCGGCTTCATTTTAAGAGCCATGCATACCAAGAATATTATTGCCCTGTGCAGCAGGGGAAAACGGTTTGACTTTTTTTGGCGTTATTTATTAACATTTTGATTTGAGCTTCCGACAGAATAAATATTATATCCTATAAATTTTCCCTATTTAATTGATTTTTAAAAACTATATCGCGAACATTACGTTTATCTATTGCGAAAAATTTTCACTTTTCTTTTCATTACGACAAAAAAAAAGAAATTCAAATCTGTCAAAAATTGTTGTTGTAAAAAGTTAAATTGTAGCCCATTTTACAAGCGCATTTTGAGACCCTGCGTTGTGGCGTTCCCTGTCGGGGAACTAGCCTATTGTACTTAGGGGGGCTTGCATAAGCATAAAATGCGTTTTGTTTTTTACAACTGCACAAACAAAAACTTAGGGATAGATATATATATATATATATATATATATATATATATATATATATATATATATATATATATATATATATATATATATATATATATATATATATATATATATATATATATATATATATATATATATACACACCCCGGCACAAAATTCCGTCACCCTAAAATTTTGCCCAATTTTGATGTTTTATAACTTTTTTATTTTTCATCTGATTTTCATAAATTTTTTACCAGTCTGTAGATCAGTTCATTGTGTGTCTTTTTAATTATTGTAATAAGTCATATTTTTCGTCCAGGCAATATTATACAGGGGTAAATCAAAGTGTTGTTTTTTGTCGTAAACTCAAAACACCCTGTGGAAAAATTGAGGCGAATAATTTTGTTTACAAACTGTTTGCTGCCATCTTAGACGTATTGTAAACATTTTGTTTTTTGATTCATCCCATTATCTCATTTCTTCTGCGAGCAGCAAAATTTTAAATGAAACGCTGTTAATTTTATCATTTTTAATTAAAAAACATCGACGTTGGCTAAATACGCGGTTATTGTGACAGAATATTTGACAGTACAGTTAATTTAGTGTGTTGTCATCATGGTAACTACAGCAGACGTAGGTAGAATTGTTGCCTTAATAGAGGATGGCCGCAATAAGAGTTATGTCTCCCGTACTCTGGGAATTGCGCGGTCTACAGTTTGTGATGTTTGGAATAGGTATCTACAGACGGGAAACTTTATTAGGCAAGGCTCTGGCAGAAGGAGAATGACCACTCAAGCTGATGATCACTTTGTCATTATGAGTTCTTTAAGAGATCGAAGAGCTACTGCTGTGTATCTAAAAAATGACTTGCAAATGGTACGTCGAGTAAGTGTAAGTGAAAGAACGATACGTAGAAGATTGTTAGAAGCAGGATTGCATTCACGAAGGCCAGCAGTATGTCCAAAATTGCTTCCTCGGCATCGACAACACCGACTGAGATTTGCAAGAGCGCATGCTGACTGGACTGTAGAACAGTGGGGAAACGTACTATTCACAGATGAATCCAGCGTTTGTTTAAGGTCGCCGGATGGTCGTGAACGGGTATACAGACGTAGAAATGAAAGATATGCAGACTGCACCATATCTGAGCGACTGCAATATTACGGTGGTTCAGTCATGGTTTGGGCGGGTATTTCTACCGATGCACGTACTGACCTTGTATTTGTTGAAAATGGAGCACTAACCGCCCACCGTTACATTGAGGAAATCCTCCAAGAAATTGTTGTTCCATTTGCTCCTTTCATTGGGAACCAATTTACATTAATGCATGATAATGCTAGACCTCACGTTGCACGGGTAGTGAGCGAATATCTGGATGAGGTTGGACTTCCAAGATTGGACTGGCCCGCATGTAGCCCGGATCTCAACCCAATCGAACATCTTTGGGATGTTCTTAAAAGAGCACTCCGTCGCCGTCCTGTGCAACCACTAACCTTGCAAGACTTACGGCTGGCGCTGACAGAAGAATATCAGGCTATTCCTCAAGACAGAATAAGTAATCTTATTAATTCGATGCCACGAAGAATGCAAGCTGTCATTGCTGCGAGAGGAGGACATACACGTTATTAAAATTTGTCTTTGTTAATTAATTTTGTGATATACCTAGTGGATGTTTTTGTTAATAAAAATAAGCTTGAAATCAGCGTTTCATTTAAAATTTTGCTGCTCGCAGAAGAAATGAGATAATGGGATGAATCAAAAAACAAAATGTTTACAATACGTCTAAGATGGCAGCAAACAGTTTGTAAACAAAATTATTCGCCTCAATTTTTCCACAGGGTGTTTTGAGTTTACGACAAAAAACAACACTTTGATTTACCCCTGTATAATATTGCCTGAACGAAAAATATGACTTATTACAATAATTAAAAAGACACACAATGAACTGATCTACAGACTGGTAAAAAATTTATGAAAATCAGATGAAAAATAAAAAAGTTATAAAACATCAAAATTGGGCAAAATTTTAGGGTGACGGAATTTTGTGCCGGGGAGTGTATATTACAATTTGTATTCAAGATATAAATAAAAGGATAATTTAAAAAATATATTTCACAGGGGGGGCTGTTCCTACACCAGAGGGGGCTAAGCCCGCCTAGCCCCCCCCCCTAGCTACGCCCATGGATTCAGTATTATTTGCCTGGGGCACATTTAAAAACTTAATGGAAAATAATTCATTAATTTGCATGAAAATAATTTTGGTATTACGTATGAAGCGTATATTTATAAAATTATGAAATGAAAAGAAATTTAAGCAGTGCCCCAGTGACCTTCAAAATGAGTATAATGCCCATTCTTTTTTTTAATATTCTTTAAATCGATAATTCGATATTTTAAAATAAGTCTCTAGTAATCTCAAATGCGTCTGTGATGTATGTATGTTTTTATAATAAAATATTTTTGAGTTACCTCAAAATAAAGCAAATCTCCCGTAGCTCGTCAATTTTTAATTCAAATCTAGTTCAAATTCTAAAATAAAGAGGCGCTGTTGTATATACGGCTGATTCATATACGCTTCCATAATAATTAATTACCATTTTTTTTCGGACCACTTGGCAACTTGTTCCAGTAATTCTGTTTGTTGTTCTGTCGTATACTTAGTCATGCTAAATTTAATTAAATAGATATTTCTAAATACTTACAGTCAAATTAAGTAGCGTCTTTATGGGTTTGTGGTTTGTCCATAAATGATATCACACTTTTGGAGGATGATTTTTATAAAGAACGTCGGTATTCGTCGTTTAAGGGACATTTTTTACGAAGAAAATGCCAACTATTACAACTAAATTACAACTAAATTGTTTGTAATAAATTCATAAACAAATTTTGAAAATAATCTTATTGTGAGGTTTTATTGGTTAAGCAGTATTCTTATGAACAAATGATTTTAGAAGTAAATTGTTTATTACAAATTGATAAACAAATTCAGAAAAAAATATATTTTCGTTTTTTATTGTGTAAGGAGCATTTCAATGAACAAATACTTTTACCTACAACTAACTTGTTTATAATAAATTTAAAAACAAATTCTGAAACATTTCTTATTACGATTTTTACTGTTTTTGGACAAATCCTTTATACTAAATTATTAACAACAAATTTATTATTAACTCACGATTTATTATTAACACATTTTGTAAATAAGGAGAATTTTTTTGAGTAAATGCCTAAATTACTTATAACAAACCTTTAAACAAATTTTGAAAGAATCTTATTTTTGGCTTTTATTGTTTAAGGAGCATTTTTATGAACATATGCTTTTAGTACTTACTTTAACTTACTTTAACTTTTACTTACTGTAACTTACTTGTTCATAACAATATTTATAAACAAATTCAGAAATATTTCTTATTATCGAGTTCTATTTTTTTAGCAGCTTTTTTGTCGAATGAGCGAGTCAAAAAATTGTCAAAAAAGGCGTTATTTTTATGGACTAGCCCATGTAGACTAAAGCTATAATACTTATATAAAAAAGTTGCGTGACTTATTTGATGGATGGTCAAAGAAACAAAAGTTGCACTAAATGCACTAAAAGTGGAAAATAAAATTACAAAAAAACTATTTTCAGGCTCCTATGACTAAAAATAAAGGCAAAATGTTCTTTTTACAAAAATAAAATGTAGAAAAAACATGAGGCTTTAAATTGGCTATAATTGCAATAACTTGCAATACCTTGTATAGCCCACAGGACGTTTTGAAATTTCGGAAAAAAACATAACATTTTTATAGCACCTGGTATAATATCAAAATCATTCGTTTTACCAAAACAACTAAGACAGTGATATTCCAAAGAGAAAATCGTACAATTTGAAAAAAAAATCGACCAAAACGAACAAAAATTGTCGAAAATACATAACGTCAAATTTGAGTTAACTTTTTGGTTGTGCGTTAAATAAGTTGCGCAGTGTAGTTTCTATGATTAATCACCACGATATTAATGATATTTATTTTTCACAATGGTGCTTCAGATGTATGCTTCTGTTGTCGGATGTCTAATGTTGCAAAAATACAGCTTGATGACGTTGGGTGCTACGGGTGGTTAATGATCACGGAATCCAATTTTTTCGGCACAAAAACCTATTCCCGAAAATATACGACAGTGTGTAAGTCTGTATTGTTCCGACATAAATTGTGATAATAAAAAATTTACCTACATAAAAGGACTTAAATGTTGTGATGAGTACACTCATCACAACAATGCAAATTATGCAATAATTGTATACAAAGTAATATAGCCGAATGTGATGATGGTGTAGAAAGTTTTTAGTTACTACCAATATAATATGTTTACACGTTTAATAAAACAATAAATATACGTTTTAAGGTGATTTTTAATAATGCAGCGAGTTTATGAATGTTCCTATATAGGTAATTACACTCTGAGTGAGCTAATATGCATTATAATATAATAATTATTGTGTTATATGTTTCCAAAACTGAATTAACGTTTGCATTAACTTTTAAAACAAACTACTTGAAATATTAATTCATTAATATTTTACTTAATTAACTGTTTATGTTATACCTTAAAACAGTTTTGCATGTATGAGCATCCCGGCTCGAATTTCACTCCTCTACAAGGTTAATATTCGGCAGTCGAGGCGGTAAGTAGTGGGTGTACGCGGGCGCGCCAGAATATAGGTTTGGGCCGCTTTAAGAAAATCGCCGACGACATACTATCATTCGCACATGAAAAATTATGATTTTAAAAACTTTTTTCATTTATTTGCTTCATTTGCTTCGCAGCATCTATAGACAAATTTCCCTAAATACAAATTTTTCTCGATTGCTCAAAAATACATTAACGAAAATAACAAGACTAAGTTTGTTATTTTTTAAACACATTAAAAACACATATGGTATAATCGAGTTGTACATGTTTAGAAGCGGTATTGTGTCTACTTTAATTTAAAAAAAAATCAACTCGATAGCACAATTATGTTTTGAGATATTAACAGTGAAGACGTTAAAAAACACGTTTCACAAAAACATATTTTTTTCTAGTTTTTTCGAAATAAAAAAGTCCTAACTACCAAAAATGTCGTAAATCATGGTTTCGTGTACACAATCACCTAATTAATGAATTGCACCAAATTAGGTTTGGTTCTACGCGAGATTTTTTTTCTCGAAAATTAAGCGACTTTGCGTCAAATCAAAGGAAAATTTTTGTATCTGAAAAAAAAAAGTACGTGGTCATCGACTTCGACACCTGCAACATATCATTGTGTGTCGGAATCGACAATGAATGAAAAAAGTCCGAAATATTTTTTAATAATGATCCGGTAGGCTTTCGAATTGGAATACTTGGATTTGTCATTACGACTTCATCACATGCAACATAAAAAAATCAGAACTACAAGGGCAAAGGAAAATATACCAATTCCATAGACTACAACGCTTTTCCACTATTATAGAAAATGTTATGAAAGACCAAACTGATCTGAAAAGGATTTAATTTTTTCCGCCGATTTAACTTTCACTGGACCAATTATTTTCACAATTTTAACAATCAGGTAGAGTAATAACAGCAGGGTTTAATATTATACAGTTAACTATTACAGTAACGTATCCCAACGGTATAATTTAAGTCATTTACATTCAATTTCTCTGAAGACTCATTCCAGTCATGTAACTTATACTTATTAGATAGTACGAAAAGGTTTCCTTGACTGATAGAGCCCCGGGTTACTTATCTTTGCATCAGGAAGTGTTTTATTTAGTTGTCAGGAGTAGATAACCTACAAAAGGTGATAGTGGATAAGTAACAATTTTATCTGGTAACTAGTACACACTTGATATAAGTTAGATTGTGTTTAAATTACAGTCTAAGATAATTGCTATATTAATACCTCAAGACAATTCGATACCTTCTTCTTGGTTAGTACTTATATGTAAGTAGATTACAGAATATGAAAAGAATTGATATTATCAGTAAAAAAAAAAGTAAGTAGAAAGAACAGGATCGGAATAATTCCCAGTAATTCCAATATTCTCTTAAAAAATGGTCTCCTGATATGCTTACTAGCGTAGACATAATTCCTTTCAGATTGTCTTGAATCGGGGACTCTTAGAAATAATGATGTGAACGTTTTTTGTATCTCAATTTAAGAAATTGTTTAAAGATAAATAACACCTACACCAAAGTGAAATACATTGCAATAGACAGAGAGAATAAATAGTTATGTCGAGATTTTTTGAGAGAATATGTAGACCGATTATTATTGGCCACCAACAGAAGAATTCCTTATTAAACACAAGAAAAAACAGTGAACGACGAGTGAAACAGTGAATCTTTTCACACGTTTGGTGGAAGTAGCCGAAGTCGAATGAGTGTGAAAAGATTTTTACTGAGTCTTAAATTTTATTAGAAATTTGCATCTTGTTTTGAAGTGAATCATCGATATATCCCTCTGTTACGGGGTTGGATTTCCACCCTCTGTATCGTTTTGGTGAAAGCAAATCTGCACCTGCTATTTACAAGGATAGCAAACGAACGACGAAAATAGTAACCTATATATTCGACGGGATTGGCTGGTTTTAAATAGTTTGCAAGATGGAAGAAGTGGACGTTATGTGATCAATATGTTAAATGCTAACCATTCCACAACAAGTCGTATGATTAAAAGATACAGGGAAACAGGATCACACTCTAGAAGACAAGGCCAGGGAAGAAAGAAATTGACGAGTCCAAGGGATTCTCGTTTTCTCCGTCAAAATATTTTGAGGAACAGAAAATGCACATAAGCTATGTAGCTATGAGCTTAAAAATGTAAGAAATGTTATGATATCCGCGCTGGCTGTCAGAAGACGTTTAAAGGAAGCAGAATTTGCTAGTAGGTGACCTGAAGTTAGACCATTGCTTACCGCAGCGCATAGAGTAGTCCGATTAAGATTTGCTAGAAATCATGCAAATTGGACTGTCGATGACTGGAAACAAGTTTTGTTTTCCGATGAGACCAGGCTAAGCTTGATATCTGCTTGATATCTCCAGATGGTCGTGAAAGGGTACGGCGAAGACCTGGAGAAAGAGTTGCTACCTCTAACATCGTATGGAAGGAAGCGTTTGGTGGTGGGTCTACATTGTTTTGGGGAGCAATTTGATATAATGTCCATACTTAGTTGGTTCCAATTCGTTTAAGGTCAATGAATGCTGAATATTACTTGAAAAATATTGTTCAAGATCATGTAATGCCTTTGTTCGTAATGCCCTCATGTCGCACGGCTGGTTTTGGAATACTTAAATCACGTCAATATTCAGGTGATGGACTGGCCACCGCGGATCGCGGGTATGAACCCTATAGAGCATCTTTGGGATGCTCTAAAAAATCGATTAGACGTCATTTACCTGTAGCGCAGAATCTTCAAGAGTTGGAAAACGCTGTTCTATTGGAATGGGAAAACATTCCTCAGGAAAGGGAAACAGTTAATAAGGAGTTTACCACGACGAATGCAGGCAATGTTCCGTTCCAGAGGCGGTGTTACACGTTATTAGGTTTCTCAAAACTTGATATTTTGTTTGTATTCATTATTGAATAAACTTGTTTCATTTTAAATTTACATTAATAATCATGCATACAAGAGAAAAAGGCGGCATAGGTATCTCCTTTAATAATAGAGATAATAAAGTGAATAAGTAAATAAAATTTTAAGAAAAGAAGGGGATACATTTTGATTTCAATGGCGATATGTTAGAGTTACTGGTATACCCTGCAGGGTGTTACAAATTTAAGGAAAAAGAACACAATTTTATATGTTATCATTGACATCGGATTGATTATCGGAAATCTTTGACATCGGACTCGCAAGTTACGAAAAAAAATAGCAACAAAATTTCGTTAAATTTATAATGGTACGTTAATTTTGAATAGGAGGATATTATTCATCAATTCCTTAATTAGGATTATACTTTGCGTACATAGTTTTCTAAAAGCGGTTCAAGATTAAAAAACGATTAATGTTTTCTTCTCTTTTTCAGTATCAGAATGCAAAACACGATGGAGGAGTCTAAGAGACCTGTACCATCGTAAACGGAAGGACGAGCGGAAGGGCAAAAGAACCAGATGTCAATGGGAGTACATGGAAATGTTGTCATTCCTTGATAATTTCACCAATGAAAGAAAGTAAGTTATATTACATTTTTAAGAATAAAATATTTAATCGCGTAACGTGACGTAAGAATAATAAAAGTGAAAAAGAAACATAACTATTTCGTTGACCGTCTGCTTTGTGTAAAATTAATAAAGTCAAACTTCTGGCTTCAGCTTTCATTTTATATAAGATCTTCATAGGATCTTTATAGGATCTTTACAGGATCTTTATAGAATCTTTATCGCTAGTACACATAGTTTCAGAGACATATATTCGAGAAACCGAAAATAAGTTCTACGTATGCCCCTGCACCCCGCTCATCTCCTAAGAGTGGGACGTTTAAATACGTTTACGTCCAAACCAGCCCAAACAATGTTACAAAATCAAGAATTATGTTCCTTTCATTTCCCTTGAAATGGACCCTATCCCCTATTTAGTTAATGAACTTGCGATGTCGTGATCCCTGTTTTGTTTAAAGACGAGATACGGATTTTTAAATAGCAAGTGGTTAGGGTATGAGACGCACTAGGAAAGACGTGGTGCGGGGTGGTTTAGATAAGTCGGGATATAGGGAGACCAGGGTTTGGATATCGGGAAGCAGGTAGTTGGTCTCTGGTATGTGTGAGTGACTAATGTTTGACCTCAAATTTGCCAGGTTAGAAAATATACTTAATTTGTAATGTTTATTATTAAATTTCTTATCTCGAGAATTACCGTCATCATTTTATTAAAATTGTCCGTATTGTGTTTTGTTTTTGGACTGCGAATAATTATGATACGTTATGCATAAACTATACACATTTTACTTGTTTATTTAGTGTATTCAGCTCATTCTGTTTTAAGATTATTCTATTTTGTTTTATTCCGTTCGATCTAAGTAATGTTGTTGACCTTTTCATTCCATTCATGACTAAGAGTAGGTTTCTCATACTTGTGGGGTTTGCTTATAACAATGACCTAATTGCCGCTTGTTGTATGAGATGATGAATGTTTGTGCCTTGTTGAATTTATTAACACATTTCCGCCGTGCCTGGACGAACACGCTAGTTGCCTCCCGTATTGGACCTTCGTTTTTGTACCAAAACCTTACAACTACTAGCTGAGTTGCCTCCCGTATGATGGGACCTCAGTACCTTCTGACGAAAGTCGGCTAACTAACAACAAACTCTTCAGTTTTGTATCTAGAGAATGATTGTAGGTTAAAACACAAGTATGGCAACCCTTGTAAGTTTTCATTTTACTTTCACCAGTGTCTAACAGCATTATTGCGATTCTTTTGAATATAGATCGAGGGTTTCTCTGCCGTGCTCTTTTCCCTCGTGAATTCAAGGCTGAGTACGGAATTTATTTATTTTATATTGTTCATAAATTGAATACCTGTTTCAATAAATAAGTAGGTGTATTAAAATGTTTAGTCTTTTCTTTTTCATCTCAAAACTCCCGCTTTTCGTTAGTAACCAGTGCATCTCGGACAGGGTTAATTTAAATTAAATACAACGTAGGGTAGGTATTTCCCCTTTTGACGATCACGTACCCCGGCCATGTGTTTCTCTGATTATTATGTTTAACCGACGCGGGTTGCTTACATTACACCCTCTAAACGCCTCTTTTGAGAATTCTTTGAGTGGGCTATATTAATATGTTTTATTAGCTATAAAATTATTTACCATAAAAGAACAGTGAGATTTTAATAAGTTCTGAAAATAACGAATTGATAAGCAGATGGATAGAAAAGATAATAAGTTGGTATTAATAAATGACAATATAAAGAAATATGTCTTACACGTACCACATATTAGAACTAATTTTGTTTTAGGGTAGAAATCAATCCAGAGGATTCACCCGAAGAGAAAGACGAAGAACAGAATTCCAGCAAAAACAGTGATCAATTTCCGACCAATAACTACATGAATCTAATTGCTGTTCCATTCAATATTAATGAAGCGCAAATGAGTGCTTTGAAGAGACAGGGAGAAGAGTCAGCTACCACAGGTAAATAGTAGTAATTACTAATGTCTAGTATTTTATATAGATCATAAGTGGTGAAATTATGCCAATAATACAATAAACTGTAGTGCCGTTGACAAAATGTTTTCGTAGGAAACAAAAAGATTAAAAGCGAATTCCACGAAGATGAGGCGAAAGACGAGAACGAGAGCATACAACTGCTACGGCAAATTAGGGATGCTGCGCAGGCGAAGCAGCACCCAATTAAAATGTTTTTTGACAGCATGGCCAACACGGTTATGAGTTTTCCGCCCGCCTTGGCGGCCGAGGCGAAATTAAAAGTGTGCCAGATTGTGACGGAGCTCGAATGCAGACTGTTGGATGAGACCGGCAGCGTTATCGACGCAGACACTGACGCTAATAATTTCTAGTATGCGTATATCAAAATTGAATGCTGTGATGATGGAAAACCACTGGTGATTTATATTTTATTTTGTTTATGTAGTTTAGGATTGGTACGTAACATATCTACATACAATAATATAATGTATTAAATGCATCACTGTCTTTTATTAATTTTATATCATATAATCGTAGCACTGGAGGAAAGCACTTTATCAGATGATAAAGAATAATCAATAACGTTGAAATAGGTATGTAAGAATACAAATTATATCTAGCAATCCATAGAAATGTTAAGATTTTATTTATTTAGTGTGTATGGGGTAAGTATGTGTATAAAATTCGGTTGTTGGGGTTAAAAGCCCTCCGATGTGGCCGGAATTATTAAAAAGGGGATATAAACAGTTTTTCTGGTATATATATTGAGAAACATGTCTCGCAATGAAAATTGAGAAACTTTTTTTTGCAGATAATTGATTTCTCTACAATCTTGGTCTAGAACTTCTTACCGTAAAATCTAAAATGAAAAAGAAAAAGTACAACAGTATATTGTCATTACCATTTCGATTGCTTCACGACCTACTGTGAAACAATAAGTTACTGTGAAGCATTGTAAGCTGTAATATAAAACCTATATGAAATATATGTAATCTCCAAATCTTGAAAGTTAGCATTTACGCCACTAATTTATTTTTAATCTACAAAATACGATGTTCGAGTGTTCTGCGTTAAAAATAATAAAACGAGAGAGACAACAAAAAGAAGTCCATTATATGTGACGGTTGATATACACTGTGTACATTTTTAAACCTACCAGCCCCTGTACTTAAAAAACCACAAAATATTTGAGAAATCGAAAGAATCTTAAACGGAACTACCCCTCGTATTACACATCATTCACCCTTTTCTTTGGGAATAATTGTGTCCCCCTTTAAACTATACTTAAAACTAGGCTCATCTGTGATATGCAGCGAGTCTTCAAGTAAGGTGAATCTCTTCTGTAACTCTACGTAGGTATAGCGTCGATAGACTTCAATCAGGTGGGAAGTAAGTCCAACGCACGTTTCAGGTGGAAGCACGTCACCGAAGAACAGTCCAGATTTACAGTTATCAAGTTCCAAGTACAGGTAGAGGTATATATGCAGTTAGTGTAGTTACAACACTACGAGGTCATTACAAAGGTGGTCCCAAATGTGGTTCAAAAGGTGGTTCAAAAAGGTGGTTCAAAAGGTGGTGGACTTACACTTGTCGAAAGAAAAGAAACCCTGTAAGACCGATAAAGTTGTCTCATTACCGGTAAAAAAAAGTTAGGTTAAGTGAATATATCTTGTAAAAACTTACTAAGTAGTTGGAAAACGGCTTTGAAAAGATAGCTTACCTGTGTCCCTCGATCAACACTAGGAAGTTCAATGCAACGGAGTCTCTAGAGAACACAAAGTAGGCAAAACAAAAACAAGAAAGAATTAACCAACATTTTTTTAAACAAAACTTAAATTATTGTCTTAAAGTACATATAAATAATTAAATTGAGTTGAGTTGAGATTTTCAATCAATGGTGAAGCAAAAACAATAACGTACATATCTTTATTAGTGAATGACAACATGATAAAGTTTTTTCCGTTTTTCTCATAACTATGATTTTGTCACTTGTCGCCTTTTAAATTCTGACTGCAGAATATGTCGACCTGAATTTCTAAATACGAAAGGGAACGCATAGTCACTCCTTACAATCAATTTATCCGTCAAATATTATGGGTTGTTAAGATGTTATGTTATGATGTTATGATGTAGATGATGTTATGGCTTGTCTCTGCATCCTCCATCTGAAAGTAATTTACCGTGACCAACATCTTTAGAATCTAGAGCATAGACATCAAAATTGATGAGAAGCAAGCCTCAAATCGTTATCGTTAAAATCGTTAAAAAAGGAGATCATTTGCAGAATTTTTTTGCTGGCGTTCAGGAAACAGTTAAAAACCTTTTTACCTCATCTTTAAATTGAAGTAAAATAAAAAATATCAAACGTAGTTAATGAGTATGAAATTAAAAATTTAGTCATGAACCAAATTCACACCGCGACTTCAACTAATCATCCAGTGCACGACGTGCCTTCTTATTAAAATCCCATCTTCTGTATCTTGTACACCACTTCATGAAAGAACAGAAATTCGCCGTCCCCTTCGTCCTAACTTCCAACCATAATTTAGTGGACAGTATAATTTTGGGTAGTAGGTAGTTATATTTTTTTATCTGAATATTATCCTAACAAACATACGGTAACTCAGTGACTTTTTGTAATCTGATTTACGTTAAAAACGGAAGGAAACATGCATTTCGTAAGATAATACATGATCTTAGATATTTTTCAAAAGACACACTCGATGAGTGAAACGAAAATTTTCTAAGGAAAATTAGGCAACATCTAATTTCCATTTTGTATTTGATTATTGTAATCACCATTTCCCGTAGATTTCGCGGCCAATAAAACTGCAAATGAATCCGGGCAATCCTTGTTCGCCATCAATCAATTCCAAATATACCGTTAATACTCAACCGTATTTTAATAAACCATTATTAATTTGAATTTGATTGATTTAGCAGAGTAATCATTCTTCAGTCTTCACCCCATTCATCCTCCTAAATAGCCCCAAGCTCTTACGGGGGTCTTTATTGTGGTAATTTCATCCACTGGGGAAATCAACAATCAAATATAACACAATCGGCGCATTTACAAAGAAGGCTTGTTCTTCATTCAACAGTCTATTTTCTAATCGATAAAGTAACAACAGTCCGATCTCAGGGAGCGAGGGAACGAACGGCAGGTAGTTAAACGGAAATGTATGTGAATAGGAGAAAGAACACATTGTCGGTTATTAATATCCCATTCAGAAATTATATTGTATTAAATTATTACATGGGTAATACACGCAGTATATTTAGTGATGTGTCCCTATGCAAATGAATACTGAACTGTGAAATAAAACCCACAGAATAGAGAATAGTTTTATTACCTTAACTGGGCCCATTATCGCCTTTTAATTAGTGTAAACTTCCTCTCCGCATATGCGTTTAGGAAGTATTTCGAAATATAGATTTCTATTCTAACATTTAAATAAATATGTTAAGGTCAGCATTGACTGGAGTTAGGCAATATTCCGTTTGTGTATCTCGCTTTATTATAGCCAAACTTACTATTAATATCGCTTAACATAAACAATAATTTATTTTTGAAGGTATTCGACCATGATTCATGTAAACGAAATCTCGCGTCGAGTATGAGTACCACTTTATTGTAAAATAAGTTTAACTAATTTATATTTATAATTAATTGATGCGTTTAAGCGAGTGCTGTGCATGTCTGTTTATTAAATTTTTTGTTTATTAACCGATTTTAATCAGCTTGGAGCTGGGTGTCTAAATAAATAAAGGACTAATTGCAAAGGCGGCGAACATCTTGAATTTAAAAAAAATCGGCAATTTTGAAATGTGCTGTCCATTATGTTCTGCAAGCAACGATAACCAAGCTGATGAAAATCGGTTAAAAAACAAAAAAGTTTAAAACAAGCTGATACCAAGCATGTTTTCCCACTTGCTGAATTTTATTTCAGAGTCTGTGATATATCAGACCTCTACAAACATCTACAAGTTGTTCAATATAAGATACTGGTTGCCTAAATTGTACCTAGGTGTTCCAAAATTGGACCACATGATTTAAATCGTCAGCTTAAGTGTTACATAAATAAATAAAAAATAAAATGGTTGATATAGGAAGTTTTGTACTTAGATTCCAAAAAAATTTCAAATTTTGCAACAAAAAAATCGAAAATCCTTTGACAATATTTAAAAAAAAACATCAATACACAAAAATCATTTAAGAAAACATCAAAAAATAAAAACAAAACAAGAAAAAAACATCTAAACGCAGAAATCACAAATAAAGGTTTCTCTTGAGACCACATTGGCACATGATTCATGAATCCAATCCCGGCGTTTTAAACACTGGATCATGTCTTCAATGTTGCATTCTTTACAAAACTTACAATACCACTCGTTTTCACTATTTTTTTTGAATACTTGGAGTATCTAGTTAAACTTTTCGCTTCAGATTTTTCTTTTTATCCATTGATGCCTGCTTAGCTTCTATCTCATCTTTATATGGACTTGCTGTAATCAGCTGTGCTTTTTGATCACCTCCGGACTTTTTATGTATTTTCTTTGCAACCAGGATTATTAATATTTCTTCTATTGAAATATTTTCAGCACCTTCAGAGATGGAAGTGGATGCTTTCGCTTTAAAACTAGAAGTAGATACGGCCTCTGCCTCGAGCTTAGAAGTGGACGCTTTTAAAGTAGATGCCTTCGCTTTAGGCTTAGAAGTGGATGCGTAGTGAGCTAGAGGCTCATCATCACTATCAGAATTACTTTCACTTTCAGAACCCTCACTTCTATTTAAGGATTTATTCGTAATTAATACATCCGCAGGAGCAAAATCGGCATCTGAAAAACATTTCGATCTACCGGCCAAATTTCAGATTTTCTAGACCCATTCATTGCATTTGCCGTCACAGCAGCTCTGGCATAGGCTTCTCCAAGAAGTTGTGCAACTTGATATTGAGAGACGCTTAACCGTGAATTAGACTTTAACCATTTTTCATTTGCCTCGGTCTAATACCGTTCCAATGGTTTGAAAACTGCCACGTCTAAAGGTTGGAGTCTGTGGGTTGTATGACCTGGAAGTTGTAGCATGATGAGCCCCATTATAGCGAGCAAGTTTAATCGCTTCAAGATTTTTCGAATACGTGCTGTCACCGTCCAAGACAAGTCAAATTTTATTGACAACTGTTGGCTTAACAGATTTGATGAAAGTTTGCAGCCAAGTAAGAAAAAGGTTTGTATTTATGTAACCAGTATCCGAAATTTCTACTAAGAAGTCTGGTGGAGCGCCAATGCTCAGATCTGGATTTGATCTTTTTCATTTAAAAATCAACATTGGTGCGACAAGTTGACCAGCAGCACTTGCACATACAACGAATATCGTATTGACACCCCTTTCTCCAGTAGCAACTGTTCCAACTTGGCGCTTACCTTTTAGAGCTAATATTTTTTTACACTTCTTTGCTACGGTCGAAAAACAAGACTCGTCCATATAGAAAATTCTTGAAGCTGTCGGTTTTCATCAACCGTTTTCTGTAGGATGTCAAAAAAATCATTGACTTTTCTCGATTGAATCCTTTGCATCTAGCAATAGAAGTAGACTCGGGTTGCCTTAATGAAAGAGTAGGGTGCCTTCGCATAAAGGAAATAACATAATTTTTTAGCAGCCCCATTTCTTTGTTAAAATTGTGTTTTATATTATTTGTGTCTGCCAGAACAAAAGCGGCTTTGCGCACGTCTTTAATGGTTACTCCAAAAAACATTATTTCCATTTTAAGAATGTGCCTAGCTAGTTCCAATTCTCGTGAAAAGACTATCGTAGAACGACCAAAGCTTTTAACATCTTTATTAGCTACTTTATTTTTCGAGATGATGTGTCTTTCAAATGTAGCTTTTGGAACACTGTAGATACGACACGTTTCATTAAACCCATATGCTTTATAGGCTTCTAAAGCTTTCTTCATGTCATCTTCTGACCACTGTCCATACTTTTTGGGTGGCTTTCCGGTAGAAGACATCCTAAGACAAAAAATGTATTAGTTTCCTATATTAGACCAGTCGTCGTTTCATTTCTAACTCAAAGAAAAAAGATTTTAGCAATATTGAAATATTGTTAGTTCATGACATTAACTTATTTAAAGAGAAAAATTATTTTTGCACAATTTAGAAAAAATTGGACCGGTAAAATTTTGGCAATCACGTAGTGGTCTAATTTAAGCAACTACCATGTGTTTTACAAAACCACTCAGAAAAAAAACAAGAAAATGCAAATGTGACATGGTAATATGAGAAATAGAAAGAGAAAAACTTACTTGATAACTTCCACAGAAAAGATTGTGCTCAGGGTTTCATGGTTCTTAGGTAAATTCTTACAAAATCTAGGAAAGTCTTAAAAATATTATATTAAAATTGTGTAAATTATGTTTCACTAAGTACACGCCAAGCGTTTTAAATCAAGGGCCCTGGGCGAGAGTTACAGTCACAGTGCTGCCAGATCATATGGCACTTGTTTTAGTTTCGGAGAAATGTACTATGGTCCAATTTAGGTAACAGTCCAATTCTAGGCCTTACCTTATATATCTATATATTTATATGAGGAAAATATGATTACCGTCGACTATTATAATTATTTTATTAATCAATGTATTTTTTCAATCTAATATTTTTAAATGATTTACTCTATGGAAGCTACTTATATTGACGAACGCTTTGAGTTACGTAATGCATACGTTATAGCGACGTCGCCGATAACCCTTTACTGTAATTCCTTATTTAATAATCTTATGCAAATCTGGCACAAAACCCGAAAGTCACGAATGCAGCGACTGTCGCGTAGCGCATTTGTAATGATTTAAATGCGAAAACAGAACATACGCGATTTTGTCAAGTATAATTTGCGAAAGCGTCCTCGTCATATAATATTTACACCAGATTGCTCGATTACCCGTGTTCACTTTCACTACTAGGTATTGTTTGTTGGTGGTATGTTTGTGATTCCGAAATGGATATTAACATTTTTTAAGTGTTTGATGTCATTGCTTCGCGCTGGAGAAATCGAACTCTCGTTACATAAATCTAGAAACCTTACGTTGGGCTAATTTCCTTCGGCATGAACCAAATATCTTCGTTTTAATTTCTCTAATAATCAACTGTCGGTTTTTATGTAACTGTTCCAGATTTTAATAGTGTGCATAGTGTATAGCTAAGATTAATAATCACTTATCTTAAATTAACTGTGCGACATTTATAACGCACAGTTATAATATCACAAAAGGAAAAACTGAACTCTATAAACTGGCGGTTATTAATTTTAAATATTGATAGGTGTATAAAAATATACAAATGGTTTGTTGGGATGAGCGATATAGTCGTAGACGATGCGATGGCGTCTGGCGGATACATGAAAAAGATTTCCAACAGCTCCTAATTTTGCATTGAAGTTTCAATATTTTTATTTTCCCTGTTTGGTAGACAACCTGTCTACCAAACTACCTGTGTTTCGCTGTTTGGTTATTTTTTTATCGGATGATATATTAACTTGTCCGAAACATTTTCTGATTTTTTGTTACTGAACTATTTTTATTAAATATAAAATTATGATGTGGAATTTAAAATAAAATATTATGTTAGCAGTTATTTAATTTTTTTTAAACAATTCAGTTCATTGAACAGTTCAGTTCATTCAGTTCATTTATAATACTTCTATCATATCTAATGGCTAACCTAATAAATCACACAATCACACTATACCCTCTAAGCATATCCTATTTAAAGGGTTAAAGGGTTGTATACTGATAGTAGAGTATCTAGTTTTTTTAGTCTGAGAGTATGTTTGAAAAGTCAGTCTTTTATTCACTATATTTTCTTCATTAGTTACGTACCATGAGAAATACATAATTTTACAGCAGAACATGTTTTTATTCAATTCACTTTGGAAAAACAGAAGTGAGTAGCCTATAGAAAAAAGAAGAGACGTACGGATTAAATGTCCAATAGCATTTGGAAGGAATGTGTTTCTTGTGGTAATAGCCCTATTTTCTTTAAATATTTTTGTCAATATGTAACGTGAAGTACAAAATCTTAGGGGCGAAAAATGCGCTCAAGCATTAATATTGGTTGAACTAGATTGCAGTTATCAAATAATTGGACATGGGACAATTGGAATAATTGGACATTGCATATACAGCTTCGATAAGTAAGTGGTTTCAAATTAATTGGCAAACCACTAGACAGCGACTTAGAGCATGTAACTTGATACCAAGAATTGCCGCTCGAGGTTCAGCTTCAAATAGAAATCACCGGATGGTTAGCCTAAATTTTGCCACAGACTATGTTAACTGGACCGTGGCTTAATGGGAAAATTAACAACCACGATTGGTTACGATAATCTGCTTGTACTTAAACCCATAAAAATGTACTTTAATTTGAGTTTAGATATAGAGGGTGTCCGTTACTACCAAGTAAGAAAAAATAAGATAACTTTTTACCGCAAAACTTAGCAAAACACTTTGTTGTTGTTTATTTTAAATGTTTAATATACAAAGGTGATTATTTTAATCTAATTAGTTGACAGTCAAAACGACAGACTATAAAAGTTTTTGAAATAATCTTTTAAATCAAATAATTAACAAATTAAATTTAAATTCAAAAATATTACAAATAAGATTATAAATTATTGAATGAAATGAATAAATCAACTTCGCCGTCAACGTACATTTTTTGTTTTAAACTGCCCTATAGAAAGAAGTCCATAGGTGATAGATCAGGTTACCTAGCAGTCCAAAGAATAAGAAACGTAATCAGAGAAATTAATAAGCCTACTCTAACCCGAAAAGTATACGGTGACTTTATCAGATAAGCTGAAAAATGTGTGGATTTTGTAGGGAGTTACATTGAGTTACTTAATTAATTTTATTGAATAATTTATAATTTTATTTCTAATATTTTTTTAAATTTAATTAGTTACGTAGTAAAATTCGATTTTTATAAAAAAAAACAATGTATCTCGTTTCCACTATAGCCTAATTTTAAGAAAATAACCACATTTGTATATTTTATGATATTTTATTGCATTATTGTATGTATATTTATGACGATGATTAATGATAAATTATCAACAAAGTATTTTACTAAATTTAGCGGTAAAAAGTGATCTCATTTTTACATATTTGGTATTAACTGACATCCTGTATATGTAAACTCAAATTAAAGTACATTTTTATGAGTTTAAACACTTCTGAATGAGTTTGAACACTTCTGGATTCACTTCTGAATAATGAAAAAAAAATACTCCACGGTTGTTAAGTATTAGTTTTAAGACTTTTCATGTTAGTTGTTAAGTTTGCAAGTGTTAAGACGTGTATGTATCATTATAATTATTTCCAAATTAAATAATATCTTTTTGTTGGTTTAATTGAAACAAATCTTTTCTCTCCATATTTACAATACATATCGTACTATGTCAATGAGGAATGAGGGAATGACTCTCGTCTGTCCTCCTAACGTACGTCTTGCTATCGGCTCCAACCACAACCAATATTAATTAGGCAGCATATATACTAAAGTTATTTTAACACAACCATTACTTGAACCATTGATATTACGTGAGAACTATTCTCGACATCTCGTTTTAAAAATGCACAAGTTCACAAGTTTTGCCTAAAGTTTTCTTCTAGCGATTATTTCAATTAAGCATAATAAATGTTTCATTTTCAGCATATGATGGTCCTAAACTTCTACCAGCCGTCACCACAAACCGATTAAAATTGATATTTACACATAAGAACTGTATGACTAATCAAGCACTGTATATCAATTTTTGTTCCAAGTTTGTGGTCACTTTTTTATGACGTCAAATGAAAATTTATACTGAAATGTTATCTTGCTGCAAGAAATATATGCTAGTTTACATTTCCAATATTTTACATAATTTGGCTTGCTTTTGGTATACATTTCTTGGAAACAATCGCAAATAGATAATGAGTAGTTGAGTTATAAAGAGCGCCATAGTTTCTTTTCAAGTATCTATTGAAGAATTCATGCATCATTGATATAATTCAATGCTCTCAAAACAACTATTGGTTGCAATGCCGCTAGCGATAATGATGTAAGGCATGAAAGAAAGCCTTTTCATCACCCGATAAGATTAATCATTTCCAAAGCACATTAGTGAAATAGATTACATTAGATGTTAGTTAATTGTTGCCATTTATTAGTGAAATGTTGTTAATTTCGGTCATGGCTAGCGAACAATCCTGCTCCACCTAAACTAAGTGATGAAATATTACCGCTGATATCTCTGTCATCTTTAAAACGCGCGCATAATATTATTACATACACGTTAGTAAATAGCAAAGAGAATGTAAATTTTGGTAGTTGATATAACTTCTCAGGCTAGCTCAGATTGATAATGAACCGGCATTCTACGTGTCGTTCAGATAATTTCTATTTTAAAGGAATGTAAGGTATATTTTTAGCAATGGGTTTTCTTACAAATTGCTTTAGGTACATGAGGTAAAATCTAAAAAAGCAGCAGTGGAAGACATTTTTTATTTTCCTCTCAAATAAACCTCTTAAAATATGGATAAAGGATTTCTTAAGTTTTGGAGATATATATACCGGGTGGGTCAAAAATGTTTGCATTTTTTTGGTTTGCAATTTTAAGCATCCTAGCTTAAAAATAACAAAAAGACGCTTTATATCATTAAGTATAGCTCCGTTCTCGATGGACTGATTTGTCTCATCGAGGTCTTAAAAGGTAGGTAAAGGTCCATTTTGCTGTCTTATATTAGATGAGTCATTTCGACATTTTTGCTAGCAGGGAAGGTGGCCCAATAATGATCCCTGCGGGCTTAATGATCCCCCTTATATTTTTAATACCAATGCTGCCCTCTGTGATTCGAGTGGGTAACTACGTTCAGTCGAGTCGCCATGTTTACTTGCCTCTGAAAGTGAACGAGGTAACATCATGTTAAAAAATATTTGTGAAAACGTGTTTTTATGCTGTCTGATCTAAGGTAAGTACTTTTAAACTATTGTAGCAGTCTTGCTATAGTAATAGGAACATTAAATTGCAATATATTTAATGAAAACACATAGTTTGACGAGTTTACACGAAAATATTAAACAGAGCCGGCATCAAGTTGCCACAACTTATTGAAATATGTACAGCTTCGGGGCAAAATGATCCCTTATGAATTGAGTAAAATGATTTTTTTCTAACTAAAAATTTAAAACAACAAAATAAAAGGGGGAGTCATTATTGGGAATTTTCCCAATTTCAACAAAATGTTCAAATATTCTGAACAAATACTAAATCGTTTTATTGCTTTTTTCGTTGCAGATAGTAAGAACATGGTTCAAAAATATAAAAGAGAAACTGAGGCAGTTATGGGATGAAGATAAAATGCGACAAGCAATTTGTATGTAAGGTGAACCAGTACACTCCAACTCCACTACATCACTTAGACCTCATTAGGCTCTATGTACTTTCCTACTCAGTGTTCCTTCCTCAGTGTTCTTTTCTTCAAGCCATCCTATATATTACACGTGGCCTGGTGGCAAAGTCTCTTACAATTTATGGATAGCATGAATGGAAAGCAACGAGATTTATTACTATTCTATTCCCAGGTCTCAGATGGACCGCCACAGCTCGTCCCCAAGCCTGCCTGGTCACCCATCGATAATCAATAGAAGAGGTACATAGTGGAAGCTCAAAACTGCAGTTAGAAACTTTGACGTTGATGAGTTTGAAGGAACGAACAAACTAGCTGTTAATGCTGTTAAGAAACTGGGACGCACAAGACTGGTTTTCACTACGGAATAGGAAGAGGAATTGGAGGAAGATACAGAATGTCTTGCTTGTACTGCTCTCAAAAAATTGTTTACCTACTTCAACAAAAAATTGATAACACCACATTTAAGTATAGCCTACCGATATCCCAAAAAAATATATTATAAATATATTAATTATTTTGCTTTTTACAGGCATTTCGGGATCCACGTTCCCCTACAAAGACAGGGCTACTTTCAAACGCGACTCCCATCAAATTAAAAGTCGGCATTTCTGAACATTTCTGTCCATTGTCCATTCCGTTCTGTAAGCAACCAGAAAAAGCTGATTGAAACGATTAAACGAACGTTAGAACGAACAAGAAATCATAACACAACTGCGTTTTATTTTTATTCTATTCACTTGAGAATGTTTTATCAGTTGTGTCTGGTATTTTCAATACGCCTCCGATACTTGCGTAAGATGCAATATCTGTGAATTTTTTAATGTGTTATTAGGATGGACCACTACGAGTAGTGTAAATCTAAGTTGGCAGCTTCGAAAGACCTTACTAATTTCGTAGCACTCGAAAAACCGAGGAATTTTCGCACTTTTATCTGTTTTTTCACTATATCTTCTAAACTATGCATCGAGTACGAAAGTTTTTTTCCATGGCGACGAACCAGTTGACTGATGATTCAGTACCTTACTTTACCTTTGTTGTACCTTGCTTTAGAGTCAACCACGCAGTAATAATACATTTCTAAATAATTCAAAGTGCGAAAATGAATCTGGTTTTAATTTGGTTTCATTGAGTAAAGATTTAACTTGGTTCCCCATAGTCAAAAATAAATAATAATTACACGTTTTGGAAACCGATTTCAGCACCGATTTCGTGCTTCGCCAGCATATTGGCCGCCATCTTGAATATCTCACTTCCGTTTGGGACTTCGGTTTGGTGACCAGCAGATTCGGATTCAGCAGGGTCGGAGTAAGTGAACTAGGTCATTTGCCAAAAACTAATATGAAATGCTTCTAAAATCATCATGTATGATGTTCATATTCCGCTCATGCGAAGGACGGGGAAACTAGGGGGTAGGAAATTAGAGATTCATCTTCTAGCGCAGTGGTCAAGCAGACCACTTAATTCTACACGTTTACTTGATTATATGCATGTGCATATATACAAACTTACGTTCGTGACAAACAGATATCCATAACTGGGCATTATGAATATGCGTTACTGAATATGACATTTGTTTGCATGTCTGCCACCCACATGTACTTGGAATCGTTATCTCATACAACCACGATTAGATTAATTGAATGAATTTTATTAGCGGCTGTTCCCTTCTTTATCGGCTTTAATTAAATTAAAGATTATTGATCAATTTAAAGCAATTAATCAGTTAATTCAAAGCCCCCATAATAATATAATTTAATGTAGACACTGTACTGTGCTGATCAATACTAATTAAGGTATTAAGAAGAGAAAATAATTTAGATTGGTTTGTTGTTGACGAGTTCTAACCCTTCATTGTGGCATACTAATACAGAAGATACATATATGTACCGATCAATTTCAATTAGGATATGGAGTAGAACAATTTACTAGCATGTGCTTTAACTCATGATATTCTTCATAATTGCTACTATAGTGACTTTATTATCACTATACTTTTTATCTTCTCCATTCTTAATTTATATATAACATCAGGAGAAGTTATCAGTTCCTAGGAAAAATTCCACTTCCAAGTTTTAATAATAATAATACTATTATTAACATAATTGTTGCTTAAACACGTTAGGTCCCAGGTTAAAAAGTCAAGCGAACATAATATTTCGATCGCAGTTTACAATTGTAATGAAATTGGATTGTAGGAGCACGAGAGGTAAACATATTAGAGAGTGATTAGAGTCCGAGAGGGAGCAGCTGCAAGTGTCTAAAGGCTGCAGATGCAAATCAAATACGTGTACATATATAGGTTGGGGTTAGTAATTGTCTTTGGAAAAGGGGTGATAAAACGGTTGTAAGCTTCACGATTAAATGGGCACAATGTTATGAGGTCGCGTATTGCAAATCGGCGGAATTATATTTTGATTTCTATTTAGCGCACCAAAATTAAATATTGATCAGCAACTTGCACATAATATAGCTCTATGCTTCATTTAAAGTGTCCATATTAAGTGATAATGTTAAAAACGCAATGAATCCACAATTATGTGCCTGCATAAGTCGTTTTTTATACATGCGCAAAAAGGAAACTCCTGCAATAATCTAGTGTTTAACCCCAATATTCTAAAGTAAACACTTTGAATAGAGATAGGAAAAATTTATTAACAGAGATCTTGAAACATTCTTTGATGTAATGTTAATTTCAATATTACAGTTTCAAGGAAAGAAAATTATAACAAAATGATTTATAATTTAATTCGGAACAGCCATTTGCCTCGGATCATCTTCTACTTTTTTACTTTCTCCACAGTCGGTGGAGAAGGTACAATATTAGAGAGTATATCGTTGCAGAACATAAGATAGAGGAGACTTACTAGGAGACATGATACTATTTCCATCTTCATGGACGCCATGTATGTTACCGATTCCGGTGAAAAAAATAGAAATACCTCTCAACAGAAACGAGTACATAACAAACAGGTTATTAGATGTAGCTGTAATTGAATTAAAGTTTTATTATGGCTGAGTGGGATTTCCAGTTTATATAAAATATTAAGCAGTACATCGCGTGTTGTCGCGTATTAAGGCGACCATATATGAATGACAAGGAGCGTCCATCACGTGGATACTGGCAATTGAAACCGTTTTAAAAGTATTCGAGAAGGTCGTTAAGATTAGGATATATATATTCCGATGGAGAAATGATTTAAAATCCACACAATGAGTAGTTTCCATATCTGTAAAGTATATGTATTATTGCGAATAATTTTAAAAACATACAAGACATTTTTGCTTTCAAAATTGGCGATTATGAAATGAATTAAAATAGCTACGGCAATGACAAATAGTGACAATTAATTTGCCTGACACTCTTCCTGTGTTTAAGCGCGCTCATAGTCTAACCAAATATACGACAAAGTTCGTGTGTATACGCAATTTTACGCTCCATAAAAAGTGTCAAAACGGTTTATAATCAAGAAATTAACAATGTTATTTCTATGTGTTGCGAATTGCCATTAAAAAGCGATCTCTCACCACCAATTTAATGTTATTAATGGCACCGTAAAATCGTAATTTGTACTTATTTATTTTTAATTAAACGCGTTACTAGGGGCAATCAATTTGTTTTTCACGTGTTTGCACTATTACCTGACAAACATTTTCGATTAGTCCACATATCACTCTTGACAAATTGTTATTATTTTTAAACGTTCAATTGGTACTAGAATAAAAAGGAACGCTAAGTATATGCTAACAATGTATAAATACTAGCACAATGAATAAGCCTATTTTAGATAGTCATTACGTATGTTAATTGGGTAATCTTGAAAGTGGCCAGTGGCGCCCAGCACCATTTCGTGTGTTCACATTGTTCCATTATGGTTACTGACAATGTCAGACTAGGGGTTGTCTAATACTTCTACACTAATAGTAACTAATACTTCTATAATCATGCTTAAATCTTGTTCACAATCTATGGTATGGATAAATAGGCAATTTTAGTTGTGATTATCATTTCATAACCGTAGCATGTACGTATGGTAACACCAAACCAAAATTATTGCATAAAATATTAATTACATTATTTCTTGATGAAACTTATTATAAAACATATTGGTCTTGAATATTTCGGAGATTTTATGCCTTAGAAGTGGAAGGTTTAAATGAAAGATAAGACGTTAGGGAACAAAATAAATGTTTATTAGAAACGAACGAGACAGTTTTAAGAAAATGCAAAATGTTCAAACAAATACAGGGTGGTCTTTTTAGGCGTATATCTCCGGACTGATTGGGAATATCGCTCCGAAACTTGGGTCGAGTGGATTTCCGGAAATTATCTACCTTTCTAAAATATTTTCGAATTTCTATCACTTCCGGTTATACCGGAAGTTGATATCAACTTTGTTAATTTAAATAAAACCACCCCATTTTTTTACGTTGGATTCTTCATCAATATTATGGCTAAGTTTGATAATACAACCCTATCTTGATTCAAAACTGTTTTTGAGTTTTGATTTTTTTTTAATTTATTGCATTTGCAGCGTCTTCCTTTATTGCAGTCATCCTCAAAACTAATTTATATAAATTAATGATTTTTTGATATCTTCTTAATATTTTAAAGAATTTTCAATCAGTCAGAAGAGTTTCTGAAAAAAAATGAAAATTAAGTCAAAGACATCTCTTCAATATCACAAATTTAAAATCAAAAAACCTTTTTTTTTTTATATGGCATCCCATATTTCTTTTTATATTTTTACATTTATCGTTCAGTTTTTAGTAAAAAAGTATAAGGTACTATGCTTCTGAAATTGATATCTACTGAGAACATTGAAAAAATTTTTATTTGAACAACATTGAAAATTAACATTGAAAAGTTTTAATTTCTTTAATTTAACACAAGTAGCAAAAATCTAAACAAGTTTTATGTGTCGCATATTTCTGCCCCTTGGAGGGATTGAAATAAGAATCCCCTAAGTAGGCACTAAAATCATCGTCATCGTTTTTACTCTTATTTACATTGTATTTTTGGAGAGATTATTTTTGTATATGTTGTCATCTTTATATATCTTACTTACAAATTGTCAATAAATCTTGGCAAAATGGGTTACCACTTAAATATCGGCCATTCATAGGAGGCTTCCAGAACGAAACGCAAAAACATCTCTTAACGTTAAAGACCAGTTTACCAATATCGACTGACAAAGATCATATTATGGAAGGTATATTTTACGCAACCGCCCAGATTCGTGAGGCTCTCAACAAAATGACAGCGCAATCAAACAATAAAGGCTAAAGTCTATCGATAAATAAACTAAAAAAACACGAAAACTCGCGCGGAGCTCGACAGCCGGGAGTTTTTTGATCCCTCCATGGCACCGTTGATATTCGTATCACACACGTATTGGCTGGCGTCGGTGAGGGAGACAGCGCAAAAAAGTGTTACATACAACAAAACAAAGAAATCCTCAAATGTCGGTTAAACGACTCGAAGACAGGATCTCGTGAAGGTCGACTATGTTCATTCTCGGCTACGAACTACGGACGTACGTCCAATTATTTCGCATATTTCCAATTAATGAAAAAGTTACTTGTCTGATACCTACCCCAACTTCTACAAATTGACCGGATCTTTGTAACACGAGGTCCTCGATACGAGCCTGACATATTTGACCTACAAAATTGCAGAAATACCTAGGTTTCCTTAAGAGCCCGTGTTCACAGAAATGCTCCGTGAGGTAAAACTAACACTTATACTTAAACTAACTTATACCATAGATTAAGCTTATACTGACTGTATAGGGCGGTACACGCACGCGCTTGAGTAAATTCCTGTAAGGCGGCAGCACCTCCTGGTGAAAAATTGTGTCCAAATCTTATTATCTTTTAAAAAACGCCATTAAATAACGGCTTAAAATTAAGAAAAGATATTTGGGGTTTGCAATGTTGAAAGTCTGATCTAAACACTATGGTTTTGAAAAAAAATTCATTAATTAATTACGAGAGTTATTCAGTTTTAAAGATGGGGTTCTTTAAGATGTTTATATTTATAATTCAGTGTAGAAATAAATGAGAATAAATATGCATGATGTTTAAAGCATACCTTTTTCTATCCGCAGTTAAAATTTGATGCTTTTGTATCAAGTGATAGAAGACTTACATTAGTTGAAAACATACCCTACTTATCGCGCTCTGAAAAGCGCTCTTAAATATTTTATAAATAGCCATGTTAGGTATTATTCCCATATAAAAATGGATTGTGAGTTACCATGCGTGTTAATGTTTGGTATTTACTGAAAACGGGTATACTGGGCGGTTGGAAAAAAATATAGGATCAAGGCATGGGGATCCTCCTTGAAAAAACACCCCAAAACTACCCCCAAAGGTAATTTTTTTTAGTTTTTCGCAATTTTCTCGGAAACTATAACTTTTTCGGGATAATGTCAAAAGCCCTCATTTAAAGAGAAAAATTCCCTATCGGATGGTTTATATTGTCTATAATCAATGAATAAATAGTCGAAGAAAAGAGGTAGCATAGAAATAAAATAATGTGACAAGCTAGACTAATACTACCTATGTTTACTGAAACTAGAAAGTAGACTTCTAATATCTATTCATTTTGAAGAAAAGTTTGAAGAAACCTGGTTATTTTGAGTGATTTAAGTTATTTTTAAAATTATTGTTTCCCTCTCTGCAGAAAGTAGAAAAGCTCACTGCTTTTAATTTTCAGCCACACCGCAGTAAATATAATAGGTTGAGTGACTGCTATTTCAGTTATACTCAGTTATTACAAGCCATAAAATAGTGTGCGAATAAGAAATTTGTGAAAATTATTATCAACCAACAATCGTTATCTACATTAATCAATTTACATTAATCTAATATATTATCATATAGTCCAGTCAATAAAAGAGGTTTAGAGTACGTCCAGGGACCTAAGAAGGGACCTAAACGAGTCCCTCGGAAACTTGTTCCTAAGCACCCTTAGGGAGTGTACTTACTAAAAGTCCTGAGGTCTAGGAGGTGAACCGAAGGTGAGGGAGGCAAAAAGAGTGTCACTTCTTTCACTTATATGTCAAAAACGGTGTGTCGTACGGAAAAATTTGATACGAAATAGCTGAAGAAATAGGTGAAGTAATTAAATATCATAACAAATAAAGTTTCTGTCTCCTACTTTCCCCTTTTTTTCATCAGTCACCTTTTACTTTATCCTTTTCGAAGCACAAAATTTAAATATCATCATCATAAATCAGTTAGAAGTAATAATATCAATAGGAGAGTCAAAAAATTTTTAGATATAACTGTCCTTAAAATTAATTGAATGAAATCCGATTTTTAATAGAAAGTTTAAACGAGCATATCTTTGAAAATAATGAATTCACGGATTTAGTATTAAGAACCTTTCTTGTGGGAAATTTAATTCGCTATAAAATGCTGCCTTCAGAAATTATTATTAATAAACATTTCTACCAGCTATTCATGTTTGAGTAAAAACGTCGTTTTTCCATGTTAATTAAAGGGGAAACAAACTCGGTTTGCGCCGGTCACGGGTTTGATCTAGGAAGCTGAAATTTTGGGAGAAAATTTTTTAGGTCCTATGCTTAAACATTAGCCAAAGGGACCAAAAAGAACACACCCACACCCACTGCTGTGATGAGCAGTGATTTTTCTGCTAGTAATTAACCAAATATCAATTTTAGGAGAACACACTCCTAAACAGTCAAGATAAGAAGAAAATAACATGCGGTTAAGCGAATTGATTTTCTCCATAACCATAAGGCCAAAAACTAATTTTTGGGACTGAGTAAGTAGCAGAGGGTCCTACCTCTACATTCTCTTCCCTGTTTGTCCAACCATATGTCTAACACAGTAGACGAAAATCATGTTACTAGAAATTCATATTCAATATATATTCATATATATTAAGGTATTCGATGTCAATAATTTTCATTATTATTTACTCTCAATAACTTCTAAATGTTAAACTCTCGACTTTCTCTGGATTCATGTTTTCATCGAGGATCCTGGCAAGGGTCAAGGGTTTTCATCGTCGTCCTCGTCTTAAACTCCTCGTCTTGAGGCATGCCGCAGAACAGTTCAGCATTGCTTTCCGGCATCCTCCACATTTGCCACTACCAGAATCCTTGGTGCAGCGGCAACGTATCATTCTCAGTGGGACACCCATTGCTGGTGGATCTTCTGTTGTAATAAGCAATAGGATGTCTCCTAGATGTTTCAACCTCCACTCTATCAGCTCATTCCCGAGCCACTGCTGCGCTTGGTGGTAGGTGCGCCGGAAATAACGTTTAAGTTATCGCTTTCAGTTGGCGGGAGAGAGCTGATGTCAGGCTTTATATTTACGACTGACCTCATGAACGATAGGAAGCGGTACTGGTTGAAGGAGGTCTATCTTGCTGGTGCCCCTTGGTATTTGAGGAAGCAATCTTCCCAGACTCCTCAACCCCGTTGTGAGTGGAGGAGGGGTTGTAAGAGATCACTGCCGCTGCCTTGATGATATCTGATACTGCAAGTAACGTAATGACATAGCCAGCATATTTTTTTAAATTAAAAACCTCCCTAGGGATCCTCGGAATATAATGATTAACTCAGTAAATTGATTATTTTTGGACGTCCTTAAAACATTTTGAGCTATATGGGAAGGAATTTTTGATGAAAAATGTGTTGATCATCTTATTTTCACTTTTCGAGTGCTTGTGTCTTGAAAACAGTTGCCAAATCGAAAAAGTATATTGAACGATTATTGTAGAGAATTACCATAGTAATATATACCATAGAGTTTCCATTTCGAAACCGGCGAAAAACCCAAAAGTGGACCCTCTTTACCCCCCCCCCCTTATGTGCCTTACTTAACCTCCCAGATTCTTTCTCACGATGTTGTGGGTTTCATTATAGACTATGGACATCGAAGCGCTGTTTTGACCCGGGAACAGAGAGGTTTGAAAATTGCGATCACGAAAAAACGTCTATGGGACCGGATTTATGGAATTGCCCCAATTTAATCAATGGCGTTCTAAATGTTCAAACTGTCGTCCATCATTTTCTATGCACTTTAGCATTCTTTCCTATGCGGGGCCAACTGCAGTCTATACTTCCACTACTGAAATATTTTGTAGACAGTCGCGCAATCATATTAGCCATTGTAGTATGTCTGGTTTCAAAAAATATATCTTTCACTCGACCCAATAAATAAAGGCATCCATAATCCACGTATATTAAATCCGGTGACCTAGCCGGCCATGGAAAATGCTGCCCCGTCCTATCCGTCTACCGGGATTGGTGGTATCAAAGAAGTCCCAACGTTCACAACGGAATAAGCTGGACAACCAACATGCTGAAATAGAATTTGTTGTCGTTTTGTTTCTTAGCCTACTAGTATTATTTTCAATTAGACTATAAGCCAGCTTGTCTTTATTTGTTCTCTTAATATCTCCCGTCAGAGAGAAGATAGAAAGTTACGGCTTAGGCTGACTTTTTGAAAATTTTGTGCTCTATTTAACCATGTAAAAAGAGATATAGCCTGCTATTTAAAATTTGTATGCAAACTCGCAATAACTGTTGCGATATCAAACAGCGCCCTAGCTAAAGGGCGCCACGGGAAAATATATTGAGACAAATTTCATATTGCACAATGCAATATGAAGCACCAGTTTGTTTAATGTCGTTATTCCAAACCAGAGTTATCCTTATTTTAAGAAAAGCAATGTTAACTTTCCCCCATAACATTATTTTATGAGATAGAGCAAAATACGTAATACCAAAAAAAATTTAAATGTTTAATCAATATTTAAAATACCTCGTCACGTGCATATTTTTGAAAAAAAAATCCGTTTTCTGATTGGTCATAACAATTGCGCCCTCTAGCGGTCATTTATAGAATTTGAAAATAATTTCTAGCGATTTTTTTTGGCCGATTTACATATTAGTATTTTTTCCCCAAAGTTATACGATAAGTAGTTTCGGAGATACAGCCGGCGTCAACTATTAGTTGGCCACCCGGTATATTACTGTACACCACTGTACATATAGGGGTAAAAGGAACTAATTCGATTCAGGTATTTTATTGTTTCATATGTTCAATTTTACCTTAAAAATGATACAGCCGCACAAACAGTTGTATGTATGTGAACGGAGTAAATTTTAAATGTAAAGTCAGATAAATTTCGTGTAAGTATACATAACACATAAATATTTTGATCTTCCAGATAAGAATGTATCAACCTGTTCATAAAATCATTCGCCATAATAAACGTTGATACGGTGCGGCGTGCCCAAACCCTGATAACTATCGAAAAATTCTCTACACCGGCGATGGTTCCTTTCTTCCACATATGCATCTGCTTTCCTCATAAAATTATAAACGTATATTTATTTAATTTTTATTTTGAGAGATGCACCTGTGCAGTACACTTCCCGGCGAATAGAGTGACGGTCTCACAACAGGCGAATTATTATATGCCTGTGTTTTGGTAAACAGGTGCTTTGCGTTATAACAACAAAGTTCTTAGAAAGTCTCAAATAATTCGCTCACCTGTGCTTTGGAGGAGACCACTTAGAGAGGTGTGTATACGCCTTATACAGAGTGTTTCTCAATTGTTATGATGGATTTTAAGAGGTGAATTTTCAGAAAAAGTTAAGGGGTGTTTCGTATATTTTTTTCCACTTCCACTTCCCCCCTAAGTTATAGTCCTCTAAAGTTGGGGTAAAAATTGTTTTACTTTATTTTCTCCGCTAAAGAAGAACATAGAAGAATGTTTGGCGGGCGAGTTGCACTAATAAAATTACAGTTTGTGACAGTTTCTGTAACTCAGATATTGTTACAAGGGGTAAAGAAAACAACGCTTATAATATTTTTTATCAGCTATCACCACAAGGGCTATTTTTTATCTTTATTTCTGATTTCATAAGAAAAATTGCCAAAAAAGTAAATGTTGTCAAATGTCAGTTTTTCGAGCTAAATTATTAATTCGCAATTTTTTTTGGTAAAAATTAATTTATCCGTAAAAGAAAAGCTCATGTGTTTTTCGGCTAGATAACTAAACCACAAAGTAGGCTATTAATTATGTCATATAGAAAGGAACTCAGACGGTCACGGGTTAGAGATAGGGGTAAAAATGCACCCATTTCAGTTTTTTCAATATATCTCGTAAACGAAGCAAAATTTCAATATAGGTACTTTATATGAAACTTGTTGTAGATAATTGAATTTCCCATCAAAGAAACGGGATTAAAAAAAAATTGAACCTTTTTTTAAGCCGAAAATGTTGAAAGAAAAAGAAAAAAAGCCAAAAATTTCGCATTTTATTTATTTTTCTGCTTCTTTACATTGCAATTTTGCAATCGGACCAATTAGGGTCCAATTAGGCCCTAGCAGGTTGTATTTTTAATAGCTTTTATTTAACGTGCCATAACTTAAAATTTTGTATGCGTATTTGGTTCCCATGACAATACACTACACAAAACATATCACAAAAATTCAAGATGGCGGCTCCAAAATGGCGGACCAATTTGGCGTGCATGACGGATTCGACTCAAAATCGGTATGTGGGAGTTTTTAGGGCCGCAAATTACGATTTTTTTAGTCAAAAATGGAAAATTCAAGATGGCGACTCCAAGATGGCGGACCAATTTGACGTGTATGATTCGATTCGACTCAAAATCGGTACGTGGGGGTTTTCAAGACCGCGAGTCCGATTATTGGGCAAAAATTAAAAATTCAAGATGACAGACAAGTGTTTCCATTAATGATCCGATTCGCTCAAAAACGATAATTCTGGGTATTTAAGTATCTAGATTAAAAATTATACTTACACTAATGACTGAAAATTTAAGTAAAAATAAGTTAAAATAAGTAAAAAAAATTAAAAAAAAGATTTTATCTAAAGTAGTGTTGAACTTGTACCATTAAAATGAGATGAGCCCAAATTTGAAAAAAAAATTCTTTTTAGTACATTTAAATAAAAGGTATTGCCTAAATTTTTTTACTTATTTTTTTGTACATATTTTAATTTCTAGATGTTTTTGAGAATATACCGGATGTTTCATTAGAACAAAAAGAAATGTGCGGGTACCAAAACCTATTAATAATATCTGTCTCCCCCTCCACTAAGGCGCATCTCCAGAAATGTTACGAAAGTGCTGTGGACCCTTTGTAAGTAAATCGGCCAATTTCAAGTTCCCTCCAGGGCATTTAGTTGTTTTAGAAAAATTGCGGGCAAAATCGAGGGCAAAATGCCAAGCAAAAGTGAAGCTACGATCCGATACCAAAGTCACAAGACGTCGAGCTTGTAATGAGGACTGAAATGCAATGAAAACGTCGCGAGAAACTACGACTATGGCTTGTATTGTAACAGTTTTTTTGAAGCTGACGGCCCCTCGATATTTTTGGTATGGTGTGCAATTTATGAGGCTGGCTGCCCTACATTGGATTTGTTCAAGGCGAAGCCTGATATGCAAAGCGTTATATCCAGAGAATTTTTTCTTCTTCACTTTTTGATTACACATCATGCGGATGACGAAATAAAGTTTTGGCCAGCTAATGCTTCATGCCATTACGCGAGAATCACAAAGGACTGGTATGAAGCCAACAACATCAACTATGTACCGAAAGTAGACAATCCCTCTAACCTTCCTCAGGCTCGCCCTGTTGAGGAGTTCTAGACAATATTGAGTCCGAAAGTCTATAATAACGGATGGGAAGTATAAAATGAAGAACAATTGCGACGCCGTATATCCGGAAAAATTAGATCAACGCTTTTGTCGTCCAAAGGATAATGCAACGTATCAGGGGAATACTTATATGAATCGAAAATAACGATCCCTTGTCGAATACTCGAATTACCTACTGTAATTTTGATGGGTGTCTGCGGTGTCAGACTCTAGGCAAGTGCAGAAAATGTTTACTAATCCAAAATTGTTTACACATATTCACGATCTTACTAACAATGTTAAATTTTACGTTGATAATTATCGTTTATCAAATCTCAACCCGTCACTTTGATAGCGTCTGGCGGAAAATGTATTGAAATTTTTTCGTCTGCCATTCTTTCTTTTTACCAATATGGGTGAGAAATCGCTGGGACACCCGGTATAACATCTTACAACTAACCAAAGCTTCTTGACCAATACTATCTACGATCTTTAATGAAGGCAATGGTATCTGGTAGAACAATAATGCTATTAAAGATGAGTTTCCAAACAAGCTCTTAAACAACATTATGGTTTATCAGTGTGAAGCTTATAATGTTCTTTTTAGTTAGCTGACACTAATGACAAGTGTTCGAGAAGATGCCGCAAACTTAGACAGATCGCAATCGGTCTGATCTTTATCACGGACCATCACAAATTCCACTGAATCTGTAGGGTAAACTGAAAAATAATTAGTTTATTTCCGATATGTGGAAATGCGAAGACATTGGATAGTTCTTAAGCAGCCTGTTCTGGCAAAAGCTTGGGTCAACAACGTACATCAAAGTCTGTTGTTATCATAGTTTGAGAAGCCGTACTAGAAAAAATGAAAATTGAATACTGTAGATTTGAGTCTTTACATTAAAGGTCTTTGGATTCCTTTGATGTTCAAGGAACTACAGAAGGAACTATCGTGTTTTGCATGATAATTCCAGCTTTTTAGAAGAAGAAAGTTGGAAAGTAAACGTTGAACTATTGTAAAGTCTGAGGAATGCGTGTGCCTCGATCAAAAAATATTAATGTATTGAACCTATTTCAATTCTATTTCATTTCTAATTTCTAGTCTATTCACTTTCCAAGAATTGGTAGTACATATTTGGCAAATTACGTCGTCTAACAATACACCTAAGGCACGTAAATGTAAATGAATGATCCGCTAAGTAAAAAAAGCAGTCTTAAGAACGAACGATTAAGGGGCAGGATATCCTCTTTTAGGGAAAGTCCATTGTGGTTGTGCCAGAAGGTAATGACTATACACTAATTTGAAATTTAATTGGCCGAACATTAGGACAATTTACACCCGCCTGGTGGTGAGGCTACCTCGGAGTCGAGCTGATCACAATCGTACAGATTAACTCGATAGTAACTATCACTGCTTGTTGTTACACCGGTCTGCTGCATTCTTTGCGAGAACCTCCCGGTGCAATAATTGATTTTACACCAGAGATAAATATTTTAAATACCGACGCGGTTACTGTACATTATTTTATGTTATATTATGCAGATTATTGCTCTTGGTGAGAGGAGTAATATTGTAACGTAATGTAATCAATATGTTGATAATATTATGGGTTTCTTACGTTTCTTAGCCTCTTTCAATTGTTATTTTTTATGTTTTTTATATATAAATTTTATATTATTTTTTTTAAATATTATATATATTATTATGGAACAAGTGGAGCAACGAAGCAACTGCAAACAGTGTTGTTTCTGGTTAATTGCCCCTCATCAGTGCAGTGCGTCCTGCTTCGGGACAGTCGCTTCGGAAAGTGAACTCCAGCAAAGGAAGGAAGGAAAACCTTGTTTCCTTCTTTCTATGAGGCTGCACTGCACCGATGAGGAATTACGCCAAGACAACTTTGTTTGCAGTTGCTTCAGGAATAAATTCAGGTATCGAAGAACTTATCAGCGTTTGTTGCTGCTGATTTTTTGTAAATCGTCGCCTTCTGAGTCCACGATTAATTTTGTCCAACGTTGGAATTTCTTTCTTAAAATAAAAAGAGCGCACTCTGCGTATAACAGCACTGTAGAGCAAGACAACTTCTTCCTAGACCATCTTAGAACGAATCCCTTTGAAACAGCAGTGACGGCCTGTTTCGAAACGGAGTTTCCTGGATCTGTGAGGTCTGCAAGGCGGCGGGTGAAGGGTTCAGAGTTACGAAATTATGCGGCAGCAAAGAGGGTATTTTTGAAGCCAAGGCATAAAGAACAACGTCTTAATTTTGCGAACCAGTAACGTCATAACGTCATATTTTCCGACGAAAATGTCTTTCAGTCATGTCATGATGGTTCAATCCGCGTCTACCGACCTCAGAATTCGACGTATGAAGAGAGGTATATTAAATCTACCGACCGGAGTGGACGTTTTTTCATCAATGTTTGGGAATGGATAAGTTCCCTAGGTCCCGGTGTTTGGTGGAGGATAGGAGAGCGCCTTACCGGACAAAGTTACATACGCATATTGGACAATATTATGCTGCCGTCCGTCACTATGTTGTATTTCAGAATTTTTTTTTTCCAGCAAGATAATGCTCAATTCATACATCAATAGTAACTAACTGGATTAATGAACACAACATAAACGTGCTACCTTGGCCCTCAAATTCGCCCGACCAAAACCCAATTGAAAATGCATGGTCGATGATTGTTAAGAATATTTATAATAGACCTGGTAATAGACATTTCCGCCCAGCAAATGCCGAAGATTGTGGGGAGCAATTGAAAATGCTTGGGACAATATCAACGTAGATTACACGAGGGCACTTGTTTCATCAATGAGACGTCGATTGCAAGGTGTAATAGACTCAAATGGCGCCTGGACGAAATATTAATTTTATACAGACCTACTCGCGTTGGAGTTTTGTAGTTTTAAGTTACTTAATTTTTATAATTTAGTTTATTTTGAACATTTTTGGGACGTTCTTTGTTAATTTGGAATTTTTTTGGTAAATAATAATACACTTTTTAATTTTGATAAGTAATAATTAGACAATTGTGAATGTCATAATGACGCATCACATGAACCTCAAATTTCAAAGTCAGTTTTACAAATATCAAATATAACGAAATCTGATATAAGAGTCGTGCACTTTCAAATGGCCGCCAGTTTACTTACACTTTTAGTCATAGTGTCAGAAAAATAATGCATTTTCCAACGTAGTAAGAGAGCGAAGGGAACAGAGTCAAAGTCAATTATGCTAATAGAATATTTAAGAGATTTGAAAATGTATGTTCTTTGTAGTACTGGATTATATCGGTAAATAAATATATCAATTTTTAGCGAATTCGATGAAATCTTCGCTCCAAACTTCAAACATACCCTCGTAAGTGGTTTTAGGTATAATATGTGGAACGGTGAAAACAAAGAAAAAAAAGAAGCGATAAAATTACTACTTTCGTTCTTCACCCTCTTTATATATCACTTTTATTTCATTTTTTACAGAAAACAAAACGCCTTCGGCTACTATAATCATGCATATTACATAAGAATGTCTACATCTGCCTTGGATATGAGTTGGATTTCATACCAGTATTTTCATTTAGACGTATTCATAAATAAGATAAGACGGGGAGGCATACAAAAATATTTAATCTTGTGTTAGTAGGTATCTACAATCAACGAGGATATAATATAATATGGATTTTCGATATAAACCGGACATAATTTTAGAAATTTCGAAAGTTGCAGCATTTTAAAATTTTTGTTAATGGTGACGCCTGATTTTAAATGTTGAAGCAAATAGTTGTAACTGGTCATATTATATCTGAAATTCCAAATTTTATCAAGTAGTCTTACAGTACATACCTTATACTGCTAAAGAATAAAAATTTCACTGAAAAATCTCTCCTCACTTTTGAGGTAAAGGAAAACTATTATTTGAAATTGCAGAGATTAATAATAACTTATAGTATTTTTTTCAGGAACCTTATTTACATGTTTCTTGTCGCACCATTCACGAAATTGGTCTTATGTTTTCTCATATACTAACTTGGATTTGGCCGGTAACATATTAGATACTATTGCATTCTCTTTCTCAGATATATCTCACGAGGTATCACTATCATCCAAAATCTTAAATATGTATAGTATAGGTACTATACTATACCAAATCTTAAATATATATAGTTTTAATTTTATGTTGAAATTACGTTTTATATTCAATGTGATTGATTTTCTTTTACAGTTTTTTATCACTGTATGGATATTATATCCTTCAAGATTTATCTGTGGTAAGTGCTTATCTTTTATTAAGCATTTTAATTTTAAAAGTAGAAGTTCACTTGAAAGTACTGGACGGTAGAAAGGAATGTTGAAATATACAAAATATTGTAGGTGTAGGTACGTTTTGCTTTTGCATTTAAAGTGTCACTACGTACCTAAATAAAATTTTACAAGCACTACAGTAAATTTAATTTTTTTAATCAATGAGTTCAATTAATCGATCAAACAAATTTAAATTACCAAGTGTGTAGAATTAATAAGATTGAAACAGCAATTTATGTAGTAAAAATTAAATGATTCATATTTCATAAGTTTTTATTTATTTAAACACGTTACGTTTATTTATTCTATACGGTTTATGTTTATGTACGTATTCATTCATATAACCGCATAATTTATCCACACATGAAGCGGTAGGTAGTTTAATTAATCATAAATCCCACATCGCGCATGGAAACCATACTTTGGTGTTGTATTCTCATAATTACACAAATCCCTGTCATTAATGCTTCTATTAGCATAAGGCATAAGGCCTACTTCACTTCAATCGAAGCATGATATTTTTGCAGGTAGTGTATTCGATATAATCTTTAGTAGTAGTAAATTACATCCCGACATTTTGTTTGCCACATACCTATTTCTATATAAAGTTTCCCATGATCACTTGTTTTGGCTTATGTTTGCGTTGCGTGGGATAGGTACATAGTTGGATCAGTTTGCAAACCTTTGCTGTGGGACGTACGCAAACAGCGAGAAGACTTTTTATGGGCTCGTGGCTACCACGAAACTTGCTCGTAGTGTTTTCGATTAATCTTTAATACCTTACTATTTTATCTCCGTAACACTGTTCAAAACAAGAAAGTCGTCATGTAAAAATGTGTTAACTTTAATGCAAGAAATTGGGGTAAAATTATGAGGCTAGATACACCTTCCAGCGCCTTTTGACGTCGCATCATTATTTACGAAGATACCAATGGACGAAACTTTACAAGTAGTAAAGTAAAATACCATAAAATCTAAATAAATCATATAGAATGAGTCAGGCAGAGAAACTGCGGAAGCACACAAGGGAAACTGCATAACAGAGACAGAGCGAACATTGAAAGTCGTGAAATGTAGCACAACGCGATCATCATGAATTTTGCTTGCTCCTTGTGTAAATATCCCCAAAAGACAATTAAATAGTAATATAAGTTTAGTTTATAAGTAGAAATTTAGTTAAAACCTTCTGAGAAACATATATAAATATTCAACAAACCAAGAAAGGTATTTTAAGTAATGATGAAACGAATAACGAGGTAGAACCGTTAAGCATAAGGCACCAAATAGGTAGCCACGCATATATTTGCTCATAAAAAAATCTAGTTAAAATATTAATTAAAGTAAAAGAATAATATATGAATTTTCAGCAATCCATAGTGGATGTTTTTAAAATAATTTATGTATAATTGAATCTGTTAATTTATGTAATATTTAAAAGGAAATTTAATTTATATCTATTGCATCAAGGGTAGTATTTAGGCAGTTTCCTAAATAGTTACATCCCTATTATCCTATTAAACGTCGTTTTAAATGGTATTCTAAATAAGTGAAATAAAATAATGTGTAATAAAGCAGTCATCACAGCTGATAGCAGTGTCACATAAGGACAAGCCAAATTCCAATCCAGCGTCGAGTGTCGAGTGTTTCATTCATTCAGATTCTCTGGGTTGCGTCTACTAACACGTTGTCCCAATTTATCCTATAAATGCTCAATGGGATTCATATCAGGGCTTTTAGCGGGTCACGGCATACGATTAATTCCGACATCATTTAAAAATTGTGTTATCATCACTGCTGTATGCGGTCGTGCTTTATCTTGCATTACGAGGAATTTTTCGCCAATGTAAGGTGCAAATGGGACAACATGTTCATTCAAGATCTCTATGTATCTAACTGCATTTAGAGATTGCCGTGGTGGAAACACAAATAATTCTGTACGGGCATCGCTGGTAATTCCACCCCATACCATTAGTGAACCACCGCCAAAACTCTCCCTTTCACTGAACATACCATCCTCGTATCTTTCCCCACACCTTCTCCAAACCCTCCGACGCCCGTCTACTGATCTCAACATGAATCTTGATTCGTCAGTGAATAAAACTTGAGATCATTGCAACTTATTCCAAACAAGATGAATTCGAGCAAAATCCAAGCGCCTACTCGATCTCGTCGAAGTAATCGCATTCCAATAGCAGGTCTTCTTGCGATAAAACCGAGACTCCTGAATGTCCGACAAATTGTTCGATCTGACACAACTGTTCCTCGTGCGTTTCTTAAATTTCGGCTTGTGATCACAGCTGTTTGATAGGGATTCCTCGATATTTGCAGACCAATAAATCGATCGTCAATATTTTGCATAATCCTGGAAACTACCCGTTTCTCGGTAGCGCTAGATCGCTCTTCGGACAGTTGTTTCTGGTAGACCAACAATACGAGCTGCATATCTTTGACTCCTTCCATCTTCTACCAAAGCCACAACTCTAGCTACATGGCACTTTCTTTTAGAACGTTAACTGATTTTTTTTTACGAACTTCTATCAAACTTAATAACACCGTTTCATCTAAAATGTCGCATCTTCGTTGCTGAAGGGGTAGAGAGATGATTCAAAAAAGAGAATATTGAATAAAGAATTATCATTCACACCGTGACCAACCTAAGAATTCAATACAAATAAAATTTCACTCCACAGCGACAATTAAATTTCGTGTCAAATCAAAATCGGTTTTTAAAGGCTGTACATATTAAAAAATACATTTTTTATCGAAAGCCAATTACAAAATAGTCATCCGCAAGAATCGCCCTTTCAAACAAAAAAAAAATATCAAAATCGATACGCTGGTTTAAAAGTTATTGAACATCCGATAGTTTATATCCATATAAACTCAGCTTTTCAAAAACTCATCTCAAAAGACTCATTTCAGAATTATTGTTTCAAAATTATTGTTTCTTAGAACTGCCCCACATATAAAGAAGAATCTTCAGGACTTAAACTTGTTTTGTGATAAACAACTATTTCCGCGGTTTTCACCATAATATATAAGGGATGTTCCATCCATGATGCCTTTTTGGAGACCTTACAAATTATTACTCATCTAGTTTGACTAATAATATTATAAGAAATAATTATTACAGATAGTATTAATTTCACTGGGTGAGACCATAATGAGTATTGTATAACCAAACAGCGGAAGTTCCTCCGTCTTCATCACCCCAAATAACCGAATAATTGTTATCGTTACGCTCCAGTAACTTATATGGTAATATGATTAAATGAAACCGTAGTTTTGTTTCAAGGCAACCGAACAAGACGCCGCTAAGCAAACTCAAATAAAGAAACTATCAGAAACTAACGCAATCATGGGCGGAACATCTCAGAGGTAACAAAGAAGCGTTCGATGCGCCTAGTGGATCTTAACGCACGATTTTACACTGAATTAAACTGTTTTCGGCACCTGCCCATGGTCATAAATGTACGATTTAAAACCTGTTACTGATAATTTAAAATCGGCTGCGTATGTTTATCTTCTAAAAGGGTTTGTGGTAGCATATCTCTCTATTTTAGGAGGTGGTTTGAACAGGTAGATCAAGAAGTTTTACTTACCTACTTGTCGGCCGAGATATAAATCAGTTTGTCAACACAATATATTTCACTACTTAGCGCAAAAATCAGATAGATACAATATCAACTGAGTATAGAAATAGATAACAATAATTGTAATCGCACATAGGGCAACCAAAACAATATTTACATAAAAGAATTTACATACATAAATATAATATAAAGAACTTAATCTCCAACTCAACGGGGCATATATATAAACATATAATAATATATAATACACAGAACACCCCAAAATCGAACGATTTCTCTATTTTTGCCAATATCTGATTAACCGTGTTAAATTTTAAAAAACTATGAGACGAAATTTCATAGACATAGTATAATTTTGTTTCACCCTTAATTTACATAGAAGTTACATTGTGAGAATTAAACAAACTCTGCACATTTAGTAGAAAGGGAACCCAGAATTTATCCTATGAAAAAAAAAATTGGTATAAAATATTGTCTATTTATTATTAAAACCCATAGATTACATCCCTACCATATTTTAAAAGAGTGGTAATTAATATAGGTATTCTTATGCACTTAGAAATTATAAGAGTTGAAACACCCTCAATGTTATTTGGGAATATGTGGTACAGAAGGTAAAGGTAAAAAAAATTAGCAGCGGCGGCTGGTGAGGGTGGGCTGCCGGTCGCCGCCGACCCCAGGGAAATGCCGATGATGCAATTTATTATTGTTTCATATTCATACTTTTTCCTTCATATTCAATTCAGTTAAATAAAACATTTACTTTTATTACTATCTAATATGTCTACATTTACTCTATTATTTACCATATTAGCGTTAAACGTCCACAGGCATCGGCTATGGAGTAAAATGTAAACATGTCGGCCGAGTTCCGAGGCTGAACGGTGAATGTCTGGCGGGCGCTCACTGATCGCCCGGCCAAGCGTCTCGTAGTAAATAGTCGGTTGCCATGGAAACGACACGCTTCTATCACGCGTATTAAATGGGATTGTGGGCTAGCTCGACATGAGCCCTCGCCCTTGCCCACACTCGCACTCTGCCACTCAAAGGGTTGACGTACACGCGCCGGTTCGTGTTTTGTAATATTGTAATATTTTTTTCATTTTATCTATATAATTACAAAATTAACATACATACAGATAAATAATAGATTCGAACTGTGAACTGGCGCCCATTCAGCAAAGAATCTCCAAGGATATAAACTAATTAAAGTAAGTATCTTCAACACCATTATCTATATCTCTTTTCACATCGCTCTCTCCCTCTTATTAAAAATTCTTAACAATAATATTTTGAACTTAACTTAATGAAAATTATAATTATTATTAATAAACATATATTTTATTATAATTATTAGAGGTAATAATAATAGTGTTTATACTCACTGTCAGGTGAAGTTGTACTCACTGTCAGGTGAAGGTGAAGTTTTTTCACCTTTATTGAGGATCTTCAGAGCAGTGTACAATGAAATAAATCGTACACTGCTCTGAAGATCCTCAATAAAGGTGAAATAACTTGTACAACTTCTAAGTGGTTCGTTTCCGTGTGTATAGTGGTTCGTTTCCGTATGTATGTCCAGATATAGCACTGGTAAGTGTATCTTCCTTCTTAATCGTCTATTTGCTTATTTCTCTATGTAATAAAATGCTACAAACCCAAGATTACTTTTCACAATATATATATATATATATATATATATATATATATATATATATATATATATATATATATATATATATATATATATATATATATATATATATATATATATATATACAAAATAGACCAAAAAACAAAATGTAGGAAAGGAATGGTTCTTATTAAAAATTGGTATTTTTAAAGAATTTGGTTACGAAATTATTCCAACGAGTGTTTTAAAATTAGGGTTATATAACAACCTTTTATTTAGCCCTGTATAATACCTAAACCGTCCTCAGTTAACAAAAGACTGGATATGCAAGTTGAAATTAGTCGTTTTATCTACAGTATTCTAAAAAAATTTTCAAAATAAACTAAAAGTAAAAAAGTTGAGACCTCAAATTTTAGCAAATATTAACGTGGTGCGATAATTTTGAACAGCAGTGTATATATATATATATATATATATATATATATATATATATATATATATATATATATATATATATATATATATATATATATATATATATATATATATATGTATGTGTGTGTTTGTGTTTTGTTATTTTTTACGTTAGGTATGTCAATTGGATGTTAAGTATTTAATATGATTTAATTTTCACATGTCATAAAAACGAATGAATCATATTCCGCCACTGGAGAAAGCTATACGCTTATACACACCCTATTCCAAAAGTCATTCATTCCCACGGAGGTTCAATTGAAAAGTGTATGGTGGCGAGTTGTTCTCACGGAGCAGGATGTAGTAGCGGGGACGTTTCACGGGAGACTCATCGACAGACAGACCATCAGTCGTAGTGGGAGCAATCGGGGTATATGTAATCAATACATATAAATAAAATTCAAGTGTCTGTTTGTAATGTCAAAATAACGGATTTTTATTAAATGCATATATGATAGTGTATACGGTACTTATAATAAAAATTCCATTTTAAATTTTTTTGTCTGTCTGTCTGTCTCTCTGTTTTCTCCGGCTAATCTCCGAAACGGCTAGATCGATCTTGACGGGACTTTCACTGTTAGATAGCTGGCGCCTTAAGAAGTAACTTAGGCTACTTATTTTTAAAAAAGAATTAGGGTTCCGCGAAAAAATTAAAATCCATGAAATTGTAAACAAAATCCGTCTCGAATAGAGAAGTATACATCCAATATAATCCAATATAAAGAATAATCAATAATAAATTATTAACGTAAATCCCCCGATTTAAAATCAACTAAAGTAGCAGAGTCCAATATCGCGCAAGCACCACGCGCACGCCGCGCCGCCGCCGTACTGAAAGACGCCTCCCAAGGCTTCCCCCTCCCACGACTTAATATCACAAAGGTTGCCTGTCGCGTGACCTCAGAACGAAACCGCGGGTAACAGCTAGTAATTAATATCATTAGATTTTATACACTCCTCATATATTACATTATACATGATTTTGTAATGTTCAAAAATACTTTTCACAGAAACTTTCTCTGTGACATTTTTACGTGACTGAAAACAAAGGTAGCTCCTCATTAGTTTTTGACTTTTACTCCGAAATAACCTTACAGGCAATCTATTCATTTTTTTATAATTATTGGATAATAATAATAATAGTCATTTATTTTTCTGTCCACATGCATGTAGATAGAAATAGTCACGAAACTAAAAGTCCTAAGGAATTCGGATTTTTACTTTTAATTTTTAATTTAGCAAAAGGAACATGGAAATATATTTTTTTGCGTGGTATCAAGATCACGACACTGGCTATTTACAATAAACTTTTCTGATTTTTCAAAAATATATACAAGACTGGACAATATACAAGGCAGGGTTATTTTATACATTTTTTATGCATTTATAGACTTTAATATTTATAAATCTAAATTTTATACATGTTTGCATTAATAAATAATTGAAACTCCACAAATACATCGTGTGCATAATATAAAGAGATATGCTGCTAAAGAACAGTTCATATATTTCGGAATAAATATAAATATGTAACAGAGGCAAGCTTGGAAATGACACTGCCAAATTGAACTTTCCAGTTGTGGTTTCTCTCTAAATACAAGCCTACATATTTCATTGTTGTTGCCGCAGTGCTCAAAGATATATTATTTACATTAAAATCTAAATATTCACACTGCTTTTGGGCCCTTTGAAAATAAAAAAACATATTGTTTAATAATTATTTGACAATGGGAGTTCCACAGTGGCCAATTTTGGGCCCTGTGTTGTTTTCACTACATACAGATAGAATACATTCATGATAACCATATACTCTACGTAGTAGAGTACGTAGATGATACGTCCTTAGTAATTATTATTAAGGAAGTGACAATGTATCTATCTTATTTATTATGTAAAAAAAAACAGCACAGGGCCCAAAATAGACCCCTATGGAACTCCCCATTGCCAAACAGGGCCATAGTGAGTTAGTTCGCGCAAAACTCCTCTCTCTACAAGAAATGTAATCCAATTTAGGGCTGGACATCCTATTCCGTAATTATTTAGTTTCTTCAACACAGTCAAACGCCCTGCTAGTATCACAAAACATTGCAACCGAGCATCCAGATTCAAAAATATGTAAAATAATACTTATTTAATTATATACATATTTTTTCGTTATTTATTAAACTAAATAAGATCGGTAAAGTCAATGTAAATATGCTCCGCAAACTTGCTTCAGTCGCCCCTACGTGTGGACCCAATGGGCTGGTAAAGGGTATACCGGAAGGAAACGGCTACCTCTATCACAAAGTGCGCCTACTTCACTACTTCACTCTTCGTTCCACTAAAGCGGTGTTAACTAACGACAGCTTATACTTTATTACAGGTTAAGTGGATTTATGCTGTAATCACGATAATTATCTTACAGGCTCGATATTAAACCTATTAATATATTAAAATTAAACACTAATAAAATATTTATGCTATACGGGTATTACTAATTGGGTGCTGGGTTTTCTTAACTGATTAAATCAACGTATTTTTATACATAATGGTTATTCAATGTACAGTGGTATAGTGTTTTCGTTTAATATACAAACTAGAGCAAAAAGTGATTGAGGCATTTTACAAATAAAACCCATACCAATTAATGCAGAAGCAGTAAATCGCATCACTATGCAATACAAAAGGATATTTAGTGTAAAATTGTATACGGCCATAATTTATTGTGAATTGAGCTAGGGTCTCCAGTCCGTGGCTTCCATATCGCTCGCTATCCATCTTCAACTCATATAAATTCCCTTCTCGCTTGCTTAGAAGACACCTGCATGAATAAGCCGGTGATTTACTAACCAAGGTGAAGTAACTTCAAAAGATGTCTTATTATATCATATTCATATATGTGCAAAACTTTAAGCCAAAAAATTATTTAGTTTTGAATGTATTTAAAATGTATTGAAAACATTTTGCATTCTGCCTGTACAACTTAGTGCTTAATTTAGCCAATCATTTTAGAATAATGGTATTCATATTATTCGAAAAAAATTTCATAATTCCGCCCTTGCTAAACATAGGTTTGTATGTTGTTAAAAGAATACAAAGGATTATTAATTAAACATATCACCAAATTAAATAGAGAACCTTAAGAAGAATTCGAAAATTGTAACTAATAAAGAAATTAGAAAATGACAAATACACTGCCATGAAATACGAAGTATGGCAAGCTAACTCTAAATTGTTAAATGTGTTCTACACGAACTGAAATAGACTCGTACCTCTAATGTACCGGGTGGCATAAATCAGTGAAAATGAATATCAATTTGCTATAAAATTACTGGGAGAATTTGGAACCGTTACATCGTTGACTGAGAAATAATAAATAATTTAATAAAACTAATAAACCGTTTTCTATTTACCTTCAGTTCCGCTACTGGTGTCCAGTACAGCATACAGATTCTAAATTTCACGCTGTTATAAAGTGATTTATTTCGTGTTTTCCCAGAATTACCGCGTAACTTGCTATATTAATAAAATCACTGGCAGTATGCACCTAACGTTATAGGTGCCCCTGAAATCAACAGCCTTGGATCCACGTTTTGTTTACATGCGTAACGTGTTAATAAGAGCGTCATGCCGTGCAAACTAATTAAACGATTATTTGCTTAATTGTCGCCTTATCGAGATGGGTCTCGAGTTCGAGTTGTAATTTGTTGCCATTTAACGATTCCAAACATGCACTGAATCTGCATATTTGTGAATTCTTGCACGCTCTGTACAGAAACGATCGCTCCGAGTGGCGCAAGAGTACACCGCGGATATTGGTATGGAGATGATGCGCAGCTCGTAAACGGATACATCTCACACCACCTTGATGCCAAGAGACGTATACCTACCTGGGTGTGCCACAAAGTCACATCCAGGAGGTAAATATTACAAAAGTCGCTCTCCGCGTCCGTACTTACTGCGTACCGCCACCTAACTCGACAGATCTGGTCCTCCAGAGCTGTCGGGAACCAACAAGGTATCGGCAAGAAATATGCTTGCCGTTCCGGTTCTATTCTACTCCTTTGGAGTAATCAAATGGACACAGAAGGAGCTGCAGCAACTCTACGTAGGTACCCGCAAAATGATGCATCTCTTATGGAGTTTGCATCGGAGATCATCCGTTCCGCGGTTATATCTCCACGAAAACAGGGAGGCCTTGGAGCCTCTTGGGATTGGAGTGTCTCCACAACATAGTAACTCTGGACACAGCCTGCTGTAAGATTATCATGAGTTCGGATCCCCTACTCCTCATGGTCAAAGACCATGAAGGAGGTGGCGTAGGAGGTTCTATATATAGGGCAGCACAAAGAGCAGATAATAGCAGAATAATAGATAATAAGAGATCTCAACTTCGATACCGAGCAGAATAATCCAAACATTGTCACCGAGTTGGACCATGCTCGGTTGAAATCCCTTTTAAATAGCTTTTCGAGGTCAGCTGGGCTGAAATCAGAGACTGAAGGTTTTATATAAGCTTGCCAAGATGGCGTACTGAACACCCTGGTCTACCGAAGCCGCGTGATGAGTATAGAAGTGTCTGACGTTAGATGCAGAGCATGTCGTCAGGCCCCAGAGACCATTCTGCATTTGCTGTCGTCTTGTCTATATTGTCTTGTAACATATGCGGTCTCTGCCTATATTCATCGCAATAACGCGGCGTTACGAGTGCTGTATTTCCATCTACGGCACCCGTACAGCTTTAGAAACATGGAATCCATCATGTATAAAATACTACCTGAGGTCTCATCGTCATTGTGGAGGGAAATTCTTAAAAAGACTGCAAACTGCCGTGTGATTGTCATGTAATTTGCAATTCTTCAAAATCATCCAACACTTAAGATAATGAATCATACGTTTTTGGTCCCAGAACACGCACATGGATGGAATGTGGTGGGGAACATGTTTTCATTGAGAAAAACACGAAACGGAGTGAGCCGATACACCATTCATGCGGTTCATATCAACTAGTAAACATAGAGAGAACAAACGTCCGTATTTTCATAAATTGTATTATGACAGGTAAGGGGCGTATATGTGATTGTGTGGCTTTTATTTATGAGTATTTAATAGCCATTCTAACTGTCATTAGTTATCTTCGGGTTGTACAACTGTATTTTTGAAGCAGACTATGGCTGCGTTAATTTTCAACTGCGTTTTCTATCTATGATCGAGACTTCGTTAGTTCTATCTACACTTACTATCTATATTACATTAAGTATGTAATTCCATAGTATGTAGTATGTACCTATCAGTATGTAGTTCCACCAGGGCAAGAGATCGCCACTCTGGGTAGCTGCTTCGCAGGACGCTATCTATCATTAGCCATTTCTGATATCTGACGGGTAGTAGCAAATGGCAGTTTTCTCTCGCCGGACGTATCCTTGCCTTGTCTAAATACAAATGGTTTTCCACCTAATTTGAAAACCAAATTTTTATTTTTGTATCAAGTTCAGACTGACGTGGGGTATTTCTATTGGTCGGCGGCAAACCAATTTGCGTAGTGTGTCGTCGTCGAATGCAAATCACAATTCAAATGTTGGCGAAATGTTGAAGTTGGAATGACGATCACAATTCAAAATGTTTCCTGATTATTTTCTTATATATTTTCAGTCCATTCGATGGTGTTAATTGATCAGCATAAAATGAAAATGAACAGGAACATAATATATTTTTATTTAAATTCTATTCTATTATGCAATGGGCACTTTTAATGTACCTGTTAAGAATCTGTAATTGACATGCTAATTGCGTACACGATATTTGCTAAGTACCTACTTGAACAAATTGTTAATATAAAGGTGATTTTTCTTATATAGCAAACATATAAAATACGTGTACATAACAAAAAAAGTGTACAGAATATTATTATATTGTCAAATTATAACAATATGCAGCGCAAAGTATAAAATAACAGTTAATTATGTAGATTTTTTGGCATGACTTCAAGAGATACTGGTACATTTGCACGAATAATTCGATATTACGGACAATAAAAGGTAGCGAGACACTAAAAGTGAAATGACAATATAGTAAAATATACAAATTTCATGTATATAATACACAATATAACAAAATAGAGACATATAATCAAAAAAGAATTATTATAAAATACAGAATAACCCTACAATCCATTGACAGCTAATGTCGAGTCAAAAATCATGCTGTATGAATATAAAATCAATCTGAAATATGAAAATCAATTAAGTACTAATTAAAAGAATACGAATATATATTACAGATATTAAATTGTAAATATATATAAAGAACATTTAAATGTGTACTAGGTGTAATAAACTAATAACATAGTAGTGAACTAAACATTGAATTGCCAGATTACATGGTACATACTTACATAAATATTGTAATATATTTCTAGTACCCAGGTAGAGAATAAATAATCCAACTGCAAAAACAATATTATTGATTAGCAACGAAGAAAATACGAAGCGGGGAGCATGGTGAAATTTGTTGCGAACTTTGTTAAATTAAAAACTGTATTTGAATTCAGTTTAATTTAAATTCAAAGACTTACGTGGAGACAAGAATAGGTTAAGGAACGCCTTGAAGCAAGTTTTATACGAGTAACTCCAGAATTGTTCCCTGTAATATTTCAGTAAGGTTGACCCGTTGATCCAGTAAGTGTCCAGCACCCATAAATCTTCCTCAAAGGATTGGGACATGCTACCAAACACAAAACTACGTAACTAAAGGTATCATTTCAATTTAATAAACCAAGCATGTTAAAAATATAACTAAAATTATATAATTCGTAAAATATAAAGTATAACCAACTTTCAACAAATGATAATAAGTACTTACCGCATATATTTTCATGCAAATTTGAGCTCGACATATTAACAAGAACCATTGAATCAATACAGATTAGATAATGTTTTTCAGCCATTTTGTTTAAAATATAATAAATTCAGTAAAACTTGTATAGAAAACACGTAAAACAGCAATGTGTAATAAGAGTTGCCTGTATCATTTCTCATTAAAAATATGCTAGTAGTATGCAATAAGTGTTGCCTATAAGCATTGATCATATACTACTTTGGTATTATATATTAAAATACATATTTATATATAATATCTCTTTGTATGAATAGATATTACATATTTCCAAGGTTGATATATTAAGTATGTTTTCCTATTCCTTTTCAAATGAAAGGAAATCATCATGCTACATTTGAATTAAGGTAAAGAGTTTAGGCAGATAATATTTGAGTACAAGGTATAACAAACATTAATATAACATTAATACTAATATAATATTAAAACATTTACATATAAACAAATCGTACAACAAATTTACAAAATTTCTATAAATTACCGTCGGCGTTCGACAAATTGACAAAATTTCTCTAAATTAACTTAAAAATATAAAAATTATATATCTCTCAACTTTCATATTATACCTAAAATTAAACCAGGTCATGACGGTCATTACATGTCATTAAGAGTTTCAATTCGAGAAAATGAGAGTAATTAAATGGTTTATATTCCCTATGTAAAATAAAAGTCGTTATTATTCTAAAATATAAATGTTTTCTGAAGATCTAATCCTAATATTGCCTTAATAAAATCAACAACAAAATTATATTATTATTTATAATAGGTTATCAATTATTATATCAGTTATACCCATTTCTATGCTTACAAAATGAACTATAGAATTTACGTGAAAAGATTCACAAGTTAGATTTTGCGTATAATAATTTGGAAAATTTTAAATTTAACGTTAGGTTATTTATTAAGATTTATAGGAATCATATAATAAGAAATATAATTATTATCCCTTTCAGCATTTATTCCAAACGCAAACATAAATATGGATAACTAGAGAATTCTACCACAGCCTGTAACTACTGGTTTACGGGAAATTCATTCTGGAAATGCGAGCAATGGGGAATCTGCCAAATGAAATACTTTTGGCAATATAGTGAACCTTAACCTAAGTCAGCATGTCCTATAAAAGACAATCAATTGTTAATCATGAAAAGAAGGCGGCTGAAGTGTGAGGGTGGGACTGGCGGCGCTAGGAGGCGCCAGCGCGGCCGTCACGACGCTGCACTGCGTCCGTGTTCTCTCTGAGTCGCCACCAATGCCGGCAATCGCAGGTGATTTAATAAAGGCGACGGTCGACCCGATATTTCAAGCCTGATACCACTACACACAGTGCTCTTATTGTACTTAAAACGCGGCGGTATTTATACCAGAGAAATTAAAACTTTATTAGATAAACGCACAACCAGTAGCGCTACTATCACTTTTTTGCGTATACACATAAAAATCGAAGATTAAAAAAATCAGAACCCAAAAGTTATGAAAGAGCTAATTGGTACGTCATAAATTGTCATATGAATTAATTTTCGGTCATACGTCTAGTCGACCACCAGAATCTTTATATAACCAAAAAGACTTGATCACAAAATATGTTAGAGACCTTAATAATAGAACATCTGTCTATTACAAAATAGCGACAGCAAAACCTAAAAAACAAAAATGAAAAGCAAAAATCCGTTTTGATAAACACGTTCCAGAAAACCGTTACGAGTATTCAATAGGATACAAAGTATATGTAAAAGAATCCCAAATAAACAATAAACTCCACAACAAATTTAAGGGACCCTTTGAAATAATTGAAGTATTTCAAAATTAAAGTCTAGTTAAACCTAATCTATCTTTTCAAATTAAAAATTTATTTTCAGTTTTCTTCTACTTATCGGAGCAGCAGTATCCCAATATTCTATATTACCTATCACCAATACAACAAAAATAGAACTATCACATGACAAATGGACATTACTTATACGCATAAACATTACTTCCTTAAAAACAGCTGTCGACCATAACGAACAAATCCTATGTTAACTCCTTACACCTTTGACCCTGGAATAATTCACTTAAAGGTTTTTCATGTAGAAGGCGAAACATTTTTAACCTTTCAAATCAAATTTCCAATTCTATAAAAATAAAATTCGAATTGAAATGGTTCTTTCAATTTCTCGGCAATCAATCGGCGTAAGCGATAAGGTAGAAATAATAATTGCAAAATTAATGTTCCTAGAGATCTGTGAACGGCTCCTGGAAAGTTATCTGTACATCGAAGACAACTTAAATGAAATTCTAAATTCCATAACAATCGCGGGTTTAAAAATCATTTATTCATCAATCGTTACCTCTGGCGATCTGATTACCTCGTCATAGGAAATTTCTTGTAAAATGTTGAAATGTTGCTAAATACTTAGACATTATAGAATTAGAAGCTTTTCAAACCAATTCAAACCTGGTATTTGTTTCAAAAATAGGCGACCAATTGTCAATAGATTTAGGGTTTCAGCCTTTACAGTGCAACGCTTCTACTACGCTTTTTTGGAATAATTAGATAGATATACCGAAAATTACTAATATGGGAGAAGCTAACGGAAATTAAGTTTGTTGCCAATTATTATATGCAGCAAAATTTCAATCAGCCCTATACGCTAATCCATGTTTTAATTAATGTGTGTTTGGTATAAAGTATACGGTCCACATATAAAAAGGACTCTAGTTTTGTTTCTTGTAGTAGGCCTCTTTTTATTATATTTTTTCCAGATAAAACTGGTTTTGGTTTCATATTATAATACTGTCTCTTATAATAATATAACATACAGGCACCGTACATTCCGACAAAATTTTTAATTGCCATGACAAAGTAGAGTAGGAATTGCGCCACATCCATTGATTAGTAACCAAGTCTTATTTTTAGTCACAATTTCCCTTGCACATAAAAATAACGTGACATATTTAATGCCTTGTTCCAGATTTTTGTAGTTGCCACACTAAACCTTTTATTAATCGACATTGGCGTGGTATGTCGTTGGTTAAATAAACACGGTACCTATTAATTCTTAAGTTTATATCGGCGCTGAGCGGAACTTTGTTCTATTGTAATGCTATGTTGAAAGTATTTCAAGGCAAGGCAGCAACAATAATCAGTTTGTCTGCGCTACTACATTTTAAATCAGTGGCGAAATTTTACATATTATTGCAACTACTTTGCAGATCCATCGCCTTATACTAAACCGCATTGAAAACATTTTCTAAATATATATTCAGCCAATAGAAGTTTTCACTTATCTACTGTCTTTTCCTATCTACTTTCTTGGTTATTTTTAGTTCGGAGTTCGGCGAGTAAATCATATGTTGTCCGTTTCTCCCCCGTCTTTCAAGGCTCTTTCAACGAAAGGTCAGCTTTTGAGTCTTCTATATTTCTATAGTAGACGTGCAAAGGCTCATCTCTGTGCTGCTGAAAACGAAGTGAACTTCAAGCAGCCCTAGCGTGGGCTTTCAACCAAGCAGCTTCCAACTCGGTGATAGAGTTTGGATTATTCTGCTCGGTATCGATGTCAAGACTTAGATATTTGTGTTGTCATATATATGAAAGCTCCTATGCCAGCTCCCTCATGTTTTTTCCCATGAGGAGTAGGGAACCGAACTCCTGATAATCTTACAGGCTGCCTCTAGAGTTACAATTAAGTTCAATTCAATTCAATTTTATTTAGACTATTTACAATTTTCTGAAATATAGATACATGTAAAATAGATACTAGAATACAAAAGCCGACGTATTTTATTAAATAAGGTATTTTAATTGTGTTTAAAATATTGTTTCTATGTTTGCAGCCCCTGTCTTGACCTTCTGCTTCGTTGTCTAGTTTGTTTCATTTTTCCTATAGTTTACGCCTGCCGGCGAGCTGCGTTCTCTCTCTGCTTTCGCTTCTAGGGGGGCTGTGAATGCCATATCTGGTTACTAAGTTGATTTTAGATGATTTTATTGCTTGTTTTTACGTTGTTGTTTGTTTGAATTATTGTACAGGAAAAGTATCTAAAAAAACCTACTTTCAATATTTTACTGTTATGTCTATGTCTAGGACGGGTTATCCGGGGTTTAGGGGGGGGGGTAGGGTTTATTAATGATGGCTTTTTTAGGTCTATAACCAACATTTTTCCATTTAGGTAGCCAATTAATGTAGAATATTTGGAAATATCATAAAAGTCATTTGGCCAGTCATAAAAAAAAATGGACTTTTTAATATGGATTTTGCCCACAAACTTCTTGGAGCTTTTAATTTTTCATTCCTTTGACAAATACGCCACCATAACTTTCTCGTTAATATTTTGGTGTTTTGTTTCACACCATTTCTTGTAAATATTGTATGTATCTTCAGATCGCTTCCTTGATTTCTCAGGAATTAATGCAGAACATTCCACACTCCATGCTTCTTCTAGCGCTACATTTAAGGACGAATCGCTCCGTTTACAGACACTGCGCTTTTAAATTTTCGTAAATTAAACAACAGGTCGTAAAATTTGAGAACTAGCAATTGTTGATAAATAATATCATAGCTACCAGTTCCAGTTGTCAATTTCGTCAATTAGAAAGCCACGACTGAACAATAAACATAAATAGATTTCAAAAACGTAATTTTTAACATTACATAAAAAAATAAATATGTATGTATAGCTTCATTTTCATTTATTGCTATCATGCAAAGATAGTATAAGCATCACGAACGGGTTATACCGTTCTCAGACAAAATTGGAAACATTTTCTTCGAACGGTAAATTACCCTTACCGTTCTTGATACTTAATATACTATAGTATGTGCTGACTAAGTAACATTGGTGCAGGTTTATTAAGTAACATTGGTACATTAGGAAAACAGATTAGAGTCAGTCATTCCTCCATTCGTCATTGAGATAGTACGATATGTATTTTAAAAATGGAGATAAAAGATTTGTTTCAATTAAACCAAAACCAACAAAAAGAAATTATTTAATTAGGAAATAATTAAAATGATACGCGTCTTAAGACATTCTAACAAATAAGCTCTTGATATATGTTTAAAGCGAACTATCACTATTCATATTATGTTATTCCGAATTAAACATAAAGCTTGGCTGTTAAAATTCGAAGTATGTTATATTCTATGACCTTGCAGTTATCGATAATTAGAGCAATATTTACTAGTCAGCTCATAAATAAAATGAATTAGTGATTCGTTTATTTCCCAACACAGCAAATTGTCACCCATCCTTGCTGTGTGGACAGATAAATAGCATGTCGCATGTCACGAACGTTTTCTTAAAGACGGCGCCCATATACACGCGCCTGGAAGTATTTTCAATACTAAAAAGTCTCATTGGAAGAAGAGCTGAAATAGGCCAGATAATTCGAAATATATAAAAATCCACGCGGTGGATTAAATCAAGATTAGGATTGAATCAAAGATTTAAAAAATATATGAGTAGTTGAAACAACAGAAAAGATTAAGCTGAAGCCTACATGTACAACACAGTTGAATACACTTCGGGTTTTCATCAAACATATCAAGTAAAATAATTTCCTTGTTTGTAAATGATTTATGCAACATTTGACCAGTGGATTTGAATCCTATCTGTACAAATTTTCTACTTTAGTACAGTGCCGTTCAATTGAAAGTAAACGACTCTTATGAGAAATTTTGGAAATTTTCCCATTGTAAACAGATCACATTCAAAATTATTTTAGGTTGAAGTATCTGTCAGTTATAGGGTGACAGCATTTTATATACAGTATTTATTAAGGAAAATCTATATGGTAAGGACGTCTCTTGAAAAAAATCCATTAAATTGACAAATTAATTGAGAACTTAAGAAAATTACTATGAATTAATATTTGGTCTAAGCACCATTCGCGTTTATAATTTTTTGAAGCCTATTTCTCATATACAATATTAGTGTCCTGGTGTAATCCTCGCAAATAGTTTCCCAGGCATTTCCAATCGCCAACCACAGTTCTTCTACGTTTGCTGTTCGGAAATTTTTGCTATACATGTCTTTTTCCATTTGAGCCCATACATTTCTATCGGATTTAAATCCGGCGACTTAGAGGGCCAAGGCAGAATGTTAATATGGTTTGTATTCAGCCATTCAGTAACAACTCGTGATTTGTGAATAGAGGAATTATCCTGAAATATAAATTTAATTGAAATATGGAAAAAGGAAAGAGGAAATAAAAATATTTTCCTGCTGGAATGTGAAGTTCTCGGGATATAAAATGGAAACGGAAGGTAACATAACATATTCCAAAATGCGAGCGTAGCTTTGACCAGTAAGACGCTCTTTGATTCTCCAAGTAACACGTGCTCCTTGGCAACATATCCATGCCCACACGTTGATAGAGAAGCGACCACTACGAGCTGTAGGATTTATATAGCGCTCTTCATATCGGCAATTTCTTGGGCGGTATACACGCACAGAGCCATCATCAGCAGGAATGAAAAACTTTTTCGTCTGAAAAAATTGTGTTGTCCCAAAAGTCCTGTGGCACACCGACAAATTGGTTGGTAAAGTTGAACCTCTGCTCCTTATGCCGTGGCAACAGAGCAACTTTATTTGCAGCCGAAAAATTCTTCAGCTCAGATGCTCTGATACGTCGTCTTGCGGTTTCCACCGAAGCAGGAAAATTTGTTAAGAAGCAGGCAGTCACTGCTGTATCAAAAGGATTCTGTCGGAGGTGGTCAAAGACGAGTTCTTCCTCTATAGTACTGAATTTCTGACGGCCCCCTCTATGGACGTACTCAACAGTTCCTCCTGCATTCCATTTTTGCTTAATTTTGTAAATGCAACCTTTACTCACATTCAAAGTATCTGCAGTTGCTTGCATTGACCATCCGTTCTGCAGTAACATCACAGCTCTCTTTTTTGCGGTTCAGTTAAGCTCGGCATAATAATAATAATTACAAAGAAAACTTTAAAATATAGAATAATTATTAGTAAACTGACAAACAAAATTGACAATCAAGTTTGAAATCCACAATCAAGACTGAAATCCTGTTTCACATTAATTAAAAAAATCGTTTACTTTTAATTGAACGGCACTGTACCTACTTTATTTGCTGTACAGTTCCGTACATAAAGCTAATTTTTTTGGCTCGAAAGTTTACATAATATGTACTCGAAGAAGAACTAACCCTACCGTCTGTGGAAATAAGGAAGTTTAAGTAATTGGAAACTATAATTATAATTATATTTTAATATTTCTTTAAAAATATTGTGCGATATATCGGTTGCGACAATGCTGATTATAAAATCCAATAGTAATAATCAAAAATTACTTAAACGCGGAGAATCGAGCGGTAACCACAAAAGATGAATGATCCACCTACGTAAATAAAGGGTCCTTACCAGTTTCAAGCCAAGTAACATAACTAATTTCCCGATTAACCGAACTTCTGGGTTATCGCCATTGAACGCTAGAAAATATCGACTGGAATATTCTCTGGAACATGAGCATTAATTCCAGCTGAAACAACCCAAAATGACAAAAGGTTTAAAGCAGGTATTTTAATTATTAAACCTGACTAGGAGTACAAATAATTAATAACTTGATGAAGCTCGGAAATATGTATGGTGGAGCTAAACCCGTCGAAGAAATTAATGTAACATGTTTAAGATATCAATTATTAAGGGAAAGCCCTCGAGGTTAATATGGATGTATTCAAATCGTAAATTGAATACCTAGTGAATATAATATTGCAACGGTGAATTGTTCGGGAAAAAGTAAATGTAGTGGCACTTCAGATTATTGCCATTACTGTTGTATTTTTAAACAGTTCTATTTAGCTTGCATGTTTGTTTATATCTTTGATGTTTGTTTGAAATCTTGCAACAGCTTTGTCAACCATTTCCCGATGAGGTAGACTTGAAATTTGGTAGGTCAGAGCCCTTATTTGGGTCAGTGCCCATGTTTGGTCTATGTACCTCATTTGAAATTCATCTTTTAAGGGGATGTTCCGGGTTTCAAGATTTTTCTGCAGATCATTTTTATCGTCTACCATAACACTATGTCATATGCGTAAAAACAGCTTCTGATATTCTCACTGCTTGTAAAATACTATATTCGATGCATAGTATTTTTGCTTTAATTGTGCTTTTAGTAAATATGTCGTCCATAAAGGGCTTAATCCTCCTCCTTGACTCACTTCTGTTGTTAAAAACGCATCTGATCTCTGTTTTTTCCTGATTACGTAATTGACGTTATATTTATAATATGTAGACTTTTAATTATATTTATTAATCTATATTACATCCCTATTCCTACCAGATTTTCCCAGATTCTGTCGCTTGGTACTTCATCAAACCCCTTTTCTAAATCAATAAATGCAAACATTGTCTACTTTATTTTTGACTTTAAAATGAAACTTTCAACATTTTTCTTGACTCTGTCAATAAGACACCAAGCCAAATTGCTTGTTGTTGTTTTGAATAATAATTTAAATTGTTCAACTAATATGTGTTTCCCCTATTCTAAATCAAGAAGTGCAAACATTGTTTGCTTTATTTTTGACTTTTGAATTAAACTTGATGATCACTCCGGATGATGTCAACTTGGTTGGCGAAACGCGCGTCGAGCGAAGTAAAAGTGTTTTGATGCTTGTGGAAACTACCTCGAAACTAATTTTTCTAATTTCGCAGCTAAAACTTTTTCTTTATTTTGATGTTTTAAGATCCGTGAATTATACCTTATTCCACTCATGCTTAATTTATGCTGTTATATTATGGGGTGAATCATCTCACTCCATAAAAGTACTGATTCGGAATATCCAAATTAAGATTGTTGCTATCTGAATGTTCGGTCCAAGGCGGCATAGTACGGTCCTGGTATCGATCAGTTCTGGCAGCGTAGGCCATGAGGGAATGCCAGTAAGGATGGCGTGACCTGCAACCCTCAAACCGCCCTTGTACTGCGCTCACCGGCTAATTAAAGGTCACGTGACGCTATCACCAATAAACTGCTCTTATATTAGATGCTGCTGTTTTGTTACCGCGATCGTATACTTCATAAAGTGTATCTGCGAGGGCGCCGGAGTTCCTCAGCTCTTCCCTTATTTATTTCTATTTTTAAGATTTTTCTCGTGCGCTGTGATTTTCAAATGCCACTCACTGTCGCATCTGATATCTTATACAAACATATACAGTCGTCATTGCTGTGGTTATTTCCAGTATTTTATCTGAATCCAAGAAAACCTTAGAATGTGGAATTGTTTTGCGAAACTTCAATTCGAATTTGTTTCCATAATTAGTATTTGGCCACTTAAATAATATAAAATATAAAAAATTAATTAACTTTTACCCACACGGACTAGTCAATGGCCGATTTATAAAATATACACACAGAGATTCAGTGGTTTGATTTGATAGTTTGAGTTTGAGTTTGTTGTGGCTAGTCGATGCAGTGTATTCTTTCTTTTATTTCCTACTTTAGAAGTAGACGATTTTTTCTGGACACTTGCGATATTAGAGTCAGTCACCTTCATCAGTTTCATCAGGTTCTTTAAGTATTCAGATTCACTACTCTCAAATGGTTCTGATAAATCGGAATTCTGCGAGCCAGACATGGTGTATCAACTTAAACGGCGATTACAATGACTAACTAGCAACTTGCCCGAACAAAAACATAAGTGATAGTTGGGTGAATCACAGCATCACATCACCATGTGTCGGGTGTCTAGGTTTAGCTGTTGTGTCGTCGTAGAATGCTCCGAAACTAATCGAGATCCGATCTTTTCTAGTGATACGTGACCTACGTTCCATCTAGTACATTGGCGATTAACTGGTAAATACAAAATAAAACTTTTTCAAACAGTTTAAAAAAGTTTGATTTCAAATCAAACTATAATAAAATCACATCAAATCAAATCAAGCTGTTACATTTTCTAAATTTGATTTTTCAAATCAAGACAAACTATTTTTGTCAAATCAAACTAGTTTGATTTGATGAATCTCTGTATATACACCTCCAAGAAATAACCATAGGCATAAGCAAAAGATTGAATTTAATTTTTATCTAGACCTCTAGGCCGATTTAGATTTTACCACAGAGCATGTTAACTTGACCGTGGCTCGATGGTAACGTGTGTTATTAACGAATGAATCCCGATTCCGTCTGTAATAATTATAGACGTCTCCGTGTATATAGACGTCCCAATGAACGACATGCTAAGTGCAATGTCTCTAATACAACATTATTTGGGGAAGGATCTGTGATGGTGGGGCAGGAATTTCTTTGGCAGCCTTACAGCTGTACGATACATATAAGCCATTTTAGATACAACGTGGTTCAATATGGGTCATATATAGGACAAGAATTTATGTTAACCCAGGATAATGCCAGACCTCATGTTGCTCGAGTGGCAATTATATGGCAGAGGTCCTAATCTACATCATGGCTGGACTAATAGCCCGGACTTAAATCCAATGGAAAACTTCTGGGATAAACTTGGTAGAAAATTGTATGAGGTACGTAAAAAATTAGACACCTTAGAAGGTGATCAAATTTGGGAAGAATTGGAACAACATGAAATAAGGTCGTTAAGTAAATAAGAAATGGAAAAACAATGCCAAAAGGCAGAAGAAGCCAATATCAAACAGCGCAAAATTACTCAATTTTTTACATATTTTTAGATTTGTATCATGTTGTATGACAATGTAGTTAAAATTTTTAATTTTTATTTGACAGTAAAGAAATTGTGAGAATGCTGAAATTCGTAGATAATAAGGAAGATGGATATTTTCCGAATATTTCAATTATTTCCGTGGAACTATTAGTTCGGATTAAAGAGGATGTACTGTATTTAAAAATGGTATCTAAAAAAACGTGGCATTCGTCGAACCCTAACATACTTTTATAGTGTTTTCGTTGGATATGCAAACTAGAGAAAAACATTGTGCGGCATTTTACAAAGAAACCCTGTACCAATTACTAGAGAAGCGGTAAATCACAAAAAACAAAAGGATATTTAGTGTAAAATTGTATACCGCCACAATTTCTTGTCATAATATCTAGATCCCACATTCTTGGATCCTACCTTCTTCGCATGGTCCATACATTTTATCCAGTTGGCCGCATTTACTTCTTTGATTGCACCATTGAGAAGTTTTTTCACATCAGCTAACTTAAATGTTGTATTTTCTCTAGCAACTTTCCCTTTTATTTGCGTCCAAATAAGCTCAATTGGGTTCAGTTCGCAGTGATATGGAGGCAATCGAATTACCTCCATACCTCTTGCTTTGGGCATTTCATGCACTAAACCTTGGTTCCGAAATAGTGTGGAGGGATTCATACATAATATCACGCCACCATCACAATTGAACGGTCTGCAAATTAGTGTGCAAACTTGTGTACACTCTATAGAAATGGTAGGCAGTACTCATTAGTACCGCTAGATGCGCCGCTATAGCAAATGCAACGTGTTTTCATTGGTGAGTTTTAGGATGTTCTAAATTAAATGAAATTTCATTGATCAGAGGCAAAGGCGCGGGATGTCCGTGGATATATTGACGCATGCGCTGTTTCATGCATGTTTTGGCGCGACAGTGGCGTTGCATTGTGTCTTATGCACGGTTGATTCGCGATATAAATTAATTATAATATTGTGTTATACGCGAGTGTTTAGTATTTTTATGCGATGGAAGCGACGAATGCGAGTAGTAGTGGTTCTAAAACCAATAATTCCAATCGTAAGCGACCGAATTTGACAGGAGGAGAACTGAAAATGATCAAAAATGTATACGAAGGAATATGGGAACGGTATTCTGGAATCACTAAAACTGAGGCAGTTGATATACGCGCCTCGATGACAAAAGTCTGTGTGAATAGTGTGTTTCGTGCAATTACAGATGAGGAATCTATTGCAAAAAAGAAGAAAACGGAAACTCGTGGCAGAAATAAAATTGACGTCGACGAAGATGTCAAATACGCAATTCGCCGGATTATCCATGGTTTCTTTTTTAAAAATGAGATTCCGACACTGAAGATAATTTCACTTGCTATTTCGGACGATCAATCTTTACCCAAGTTAACTCGGAAAGTTCTTTTGAGAACTACGCACGAGATGAATTTTCGTCATATAAAATGAAATCGGAAAAGTCTTCTTATGGAAAAATTGTTTTATGGCGAAGAAAATATTTGGAAAACATGCGAGATTTTCGGATGTCAGACAGAAAAATTTATTATTTAGACGAGACTTGAGTAAACGAAGGGCATACCGTTTCAAAAGTATGGCAGGACTGCAATATTAGTAATAGAAGATAGGCATTTTTAGAAGGATACTCTACAGGACTGGAAAATGACCATCTGGAAAGGGACGACGGCTGATAATTACGCATATCGAAAGTGCATCAGGATTTCTGGAAAATGGTTTAAATGTATTTGAATAACAGGAGATTACCATGAAGATATGACAAGCGAAGTCTTTGAAGAGTGTTTTTTTTCCATATTGCCTTCTATAAAACCTGGTGCAGTTGTTGTGATGGACAATGCGCCTTATCACAGCCGGAGAATAGAGAAGTTGCCAACTTCTTGTCAACTTGAGAAATTGCCAGCGTGGAGGAAAGGGGAGATTTTAGAGTGGCTAAAATCAAAAGGTCTGGATTATGATGAACTATAAAGTCAACCTGAAGTATAAAGTTATTTTAAACTAAATATTACTAATTTAGTTTACTTATAATTAATGCTAGTAATACTATATTAGTGTTATATGAATAATACTAAAAATTATTAGTTTATGAATGTACTTGATAAAGAAAACGTATAGAGTATACATATCACACATTTTCAGAACCATCTAATAACAGTATTTTTCTTAAGATAATAAAAAAAACATCACAAGTACACTTAAAAACAATGTTAATAACTTGGAAATTTTAATTAATTTTTTTTATTCTGCCTCCTCTAAAATGATAAGCCTATGGAATTTCGTTCTCCTTGCCCCCCATGTCCCTGCGCCGTCCATATGCTAGTGATGAATCACTCCACACTATTTCAGAACCAGGGTATACATACTTCTCGAAACATGGAAAATGTTGCCTTGCCAGTGTCAACAATTCAACTTTAAGTAGTAAATCATCGTGTTCAATGTTTCTTTCTTCCAGCCAGTCTTTAATTTGCCCTTTCCGCCATGCAGCTGTGGGCAGTCGTTCTGCTCTACGAGAATGATAAGATTATTGTTTTTTATTTTATTTCCAATATTAGGATAATTGCGCGCGCTACAGAGCACCGCATTCTATTAGTTTGCATATCAAACGAAAGCACTATATCATAAACCAGATATTAAGTTCGTGCCATAATAACAAGAATCTCAGTTTATACTTACCTTGTATATGGTTTAGTATACAGTTAGAGACAGAGGGGAGTTTACTTCCCTTTCATATCTAACAGCTTTTATTATTTTATTTCACCCTTTGACGAATTATTTTTGTACATAATTACAGTGACAAGAAAGGTCCCCGTTATGTTTACATAACTGGGGAAATGGATATACATTTCTCCCCAAATGATCAATACACTAGATTAATGCAAAGTAAAGTACTCATGTCTATCAGGGAGTCTTTTATGGATTTATAATTAAATTTATTCCAGCGCCAATATCAATTTAATTAATAGTTGAATTACGCTAATTAATAGCTGAATATCATGAATTAATCTCGTGGACTAATGTTTACCTTAGTATCACTGAAAGCTATATTAGGTACTACGTATTAATTGCTACATAAATAAATCTATAAAGTTCATTTTAAACTATATTTCAATTCTAGTCTGTCACATAATCCATTAATCAAGAAAATTACATTACGAGTTGTATGTATTTATCATTTTGTGCGAGGTAGCGAAAAGCGAAGCTAAGAAAACAAAATGATCTACTTGTGCGATTTTTTTACATAACAGCAGAAAATTTTATTGTAATAGTTGGGGCTAAGGCTAGTGCATATTCATTATCTCTTTTTATTCAGTCTTCATTAGTACTAGAAATACACAATTTTATAACGTAACATGTTTTTATTCATTTAATTTTAGAAAAACAGATGTAAGTAAAGTGTATACGAGCGGAATTGAAGCTGGTCAGTGCTAAAGCACAGATCCGTCCGCACTTATCTTTCGTCCTATGTATTTAGTAGTGGCATTGATACTCGAAGAGTAGATGGAAACGTGCATGGGAGTCCGTTACTGGAACTCAGCCCGATAAACTATCTACGGCTGCGTGCTGGTGTTAAGAGAATAAACAGACTGGTCTGCTGCGTCGTAAATCATTTCTTTATTAATAATATAAACGAAAACGTCGAAACAACCTTTGAGTTTAAAAATCAAGACTTACATGTATAAAGTCAACGTATCATTTTAAATACACATGAACGTTTGAAAAGCTAAAATCCGGAATAACGTGGGAAAGAAATAATCCAAACACAAATTTTTCACATTTCACATTTATAATATTAATAGGATAGACGTCTCCGTATATGTAGACTTCCAATGAATGGTATGCTCAGTGCAATTTCTTCAATACAACATTATTTCGGGGCGGGTCTGTGATGGTGTGGTCAGGAATTTCTTTGACCGGTCCCACGGAACTTGTCATCTTTAATGGGAGCCTTATAGCTCTACGTACATACGAGACATTTGTTTATGTTATAAGACATATTCATATTGCTCGAGTTGTGCAAAATTATATGGCAGAAGGCGGAATCGACATCATGGCATGGCCAGCTAATAGCCCGGACTTGAATACAATGGAAAATCGCCGGGATAAACTTAAGAAAAGATAAGGCTAGGCAACGATTTAAATTCTAACTTGCTGGTGTTGCTGTTGAATTCCACAGGGAGTTACAAAATTGAATGGAAAAATAATAGAACATTCACATCCTTGAATAACTAGGCTGCCATACAAAAAAAATAATCGAAAGTGGACAAGAGGTCCAGACAAAAATTAACTTAAAACTTTTCCTTATTTTTTGAAAGTTCGTGAATTTCTTGGAGAAATGTATTATTAAACGGCTTTAACTTTATTCGGGAAGGACTTACTAACCAAATAAATTAACAACTCTAGAAACATATTTCCGAAAGGAAGAGTCCCGAGTAAGATATTCATAGAAAATTGTTTTTATTGCTGGGACCCGTGCATAAATCTTCAGAATGTCATCACGTAACACAGACACTTAAGCCTAACTACATACTTATTATGCTCTGCTCTCATATTTGTTTTGGCACAACATTGTTAGAACTTTACATTAATATACTAACGTAATGCTTCGTAAACTTTAGTTTGCTCTGCTTGATTAATTTACCTTCAGAATTTATAATATCAAAACTTACCCAACAAACTATCAGTACTTGCTGGTGCGAGATAGCCGCAATAGCAAATTTCTTTGCTCCAGGGACGGTCTGGCCCATAGCGCCAATAAAATGATAAGCACGCAGGCAACTGGAATTACATTTCAGTGAGATTTATGTTTTTTAATGGGTATACTTTGTTGGTTATTCTTCTGTGTAGGTATATAAAACATACCTACCGTCGCCGTCGTAGACTATATTTTCCCCTATATAAAAGAGTTAATCCCAATTTAGGTTACTATAAATAGGGATTGGGATATCTATTATGTAACATAATAGTTATCTTAGGATATCTATTATGTTATTTAAATGCAAGCCTGCTGAAAATATTATTGCCTTTAATCTATCTTTAATTTAACTGTTTATAATAATATGTATGTAATAATAACTATAAGAAAAAATATACAGATCTTGCATCTTACGCAAGTATCGCAGGCGTCTTGAAAATACCAGAAACAACTGATAAAAATTTCTCAAGTGAGTTGAATAAAAATCAAACGCAGTTTTGTTACGATTTTTTGTTCGTTTGACCCTGAAGGTCTAGTCGTTTTAAACGGGTTATCTTGCATGGGTGGTCAAAAATTACAGTCTCATTTCTTTTGTTTTCGAGTGAATGCTATTATTTAAAAAAGTTTTTAAAAATTGTGTTGTATACACAGGGTGGTTAACAATCACAAAATTTTAAAATTTGGTAAGAGTAAACATTGTGATTTTTGATCACCCCGTATAAAAACATAATTGTGGCAAAATCATCATTAGTTTTTTATACGTGGTGATCAAAAAGTACAAACTTTACTCTTACCGAATTTTAAGATTTTGTAATTTTTGACCACTCCGAATAATAAACATATTTTTTGTCGACATTACTTAGGCAAACAAAAACTTTTATAAATAATAGCGTTTTCACGAAAACTAAAAATTTTTTGAGATTTTGTAATTTTTGACCACCCCGTATAAAAAATATAATTTTTGTCGATGTCATTACTATTGTTTGGGCAAGTAAAAACTTTCATAAACAATAACATTTTCTCGACAATTTTATACGTGGTGATCAAAAAGTACAAATTTTACTTTTACCGAATTTTAAGATTTTGTAATTTTTGACCGCCCCGTATAATAAGCATAATTTTTGTCGACATTACTTTAGGCAAGCAAAAGCTTTTATAAGTAATAGCGTTTTCCCGAAAACTATTTTTTTTTTGAGATTTCGTAATATGTGACCACCCCGTATAAAAAATATGATTTTTGTCGACGTCATTACTATTTTTTGGGCAATTAAAAACTTTTATAAATAATAGAGTTTTCCTGAAAACTAAAATTTTTTTGAGATTTTATAATTTGTGACCACCCCGTATAAAAAATATGATTTTTGTCGAAGTCTTTACTATTTTTTGGACAAGTAAAATTAACGAACCTACTACTTATACCTGAACAGTTTTGATTTTAGAGATAAAACTAATATTCATAAGATTAATAATTATTAAACACTAACGGCCAAGTGACCCAGGCAGCTTTCACGATCGGGAATGATGCAATGAATGCTGACAGGCGGCTGGTCGGTGACACAGTCACACACAGTTCCTAAATATTTATAAATATTAACGTATATTGTGCGGAGTGTCTCAGGGTTTTCTGGGTCCAGCCCTGTACCTCTTGAGATTTCCCAATAATTATTGGGAAATAATGCATGGTCGAGTTTGTTGGAGAAAAGGGCTATACACGTGTAAACAAGAGAAGGAGAAAACAAATATAATAATAGAATAACCGACGCTGCCGCATCACTTTGCATCGCATGCACTCCTCAAGACCTCGATAGCTTCTTTTCTCTATTTACATCGGGTATCCTGCTTAAAATAAAGTACGACAAAAACTCAAGCAACACAAATCGACTTGAAACATCGAGAAGTCTTGCCATCTTGTGGTGTGTTCTTATTGGTGGAGAGAAAGATAGATACATTTCTTGCTCATCGAGAAAGAAAAATGTTGCGTCTTAGATTCAGCTAACGTCTTGCATATGACTAGTTTAATTTTGAAGTGAAAACTTCTTTAGGCGCGCTCTGCACTTTTCGCGCTCTCCACTTTTATTTTTGTGGGTGTTTGTTTTATTTTTGTGGGCCGTCACCAAAGAAGAGACGTATCACTGAGTAAGGTACGTCCTTCACACACCCTTCAACAACCAAGAAGCCAAACATCACAGCTACAAAATCCGCTACGGAAATAAAAATGCAGAACAAGTTTCTAATTGTGGAGTATATTAGGTATTGTACAATAAAACAACAAAAATTTATTGATTGCTTTTAATGGGTACCTTTTCAGGTACAAATATTTCTTTTACTACTAAGACTCAAGCGAAGTAAAATAGTTTTACATCAAGCATTGGGTTAACTACGCTCTCCATCGTTATATTAGGAACGTAATGTTTCTAAAAACATTTCAAGGGGCAAACAGAACGTAAGTTTAATAGAATAAAGATCTGTTGGCTTATTTCCTTCCTGTCAGTTCTCAAACAAAAATGGCTAACTCTTCCACAACAGATACCAGAAGTTCTGAGAGTGAACTAGAATCAACGATAAAATTTAAAACCGAATTATATCCATATCGGAAAAATTTTGCAGATATAAATAATCAATAAAGCCTAGTGTTATTTTTTTAAATTTTTGTCTTCCACATGGTTTGCTCATTGACAAATTAAAATTGTATAATTTTAGAAATAAAAGTAAACAACTGATTTCATCGTATCTTGATTATCGAAAACGATCCAGCAATGTTCTTAATTCATATATATGGTATAAAATCCGGAGTACAGGGAGCCGATCAGTTAATTTCTTCGAAAATTAACAAATTTTTTTCCACGCAGCTACTGCGTGTACTTAATCCGTAATGCATTGGGCTCGAAGTGAAGAAAAAGCGCAATTTACCTATGGTCTCATAGGAGACCTGACCCGGGCGGAGCGTAGGGTTGGATAAAGAAGGGATATGTACGTTCGAGCATTCTATGCGTCAGCTACGCCAGCTGCCTTGTGGGTGACGAGCAGATGATTTGGGGTGGGCCACCCTGCTCTGCTCTCTCTGTGTCATATATCTGTGTTTACCCCTATGCCACCACCACCTCTCTACCGCGGGATATCCGTACTTATCAGCGTGTTAACTTACTTGCATTCCGCTCTTTATTTTGCCACACGTTATTTGCGGATGGAATACGCGTAATTAATTAAGTAATTCTCGTATTATTCGTGTATGCGAAGAAACAGCTTAATTTGTTTGTAATTAAATTAGGAGTAAATAAACAACATGCTTCTGCCAGAAAATTTAGCCATAGAAGTTTGATTGACATATTATATGAATATTTGCGTTAGAAAATTAATCCAACGATACAGTCAAGAAAGATAATGTTGTGGTTTTTGATATACTGCTCGACATTAGTTGACATTATTTGAGATATTTACATGAATTTTGACAAAAAAATTGCAGTATTTCAATACTCATTCAACCAGTGAACCGGGTTTACGATTAGAAGTTGTATTATACATATTTAATTGATTTAATTTGATTATTGTTTAACGTATTTCGATAGATAGAAGATTAAGCCTAAAAACATAAATATATTTGTTAAATATCGTGATTTTAAATACTTTAATGAGTAATCATTCGCCCAAGACATAAATATGAGTCGAGTGGGTTTATATTTACACGTTGAATGAGGTGGACGATAGGTTTTTCATAAAATATGTCATAAAACTTTTGGAAATTCATGCTCCTCTTCGAAAAGTACGTGTTACAAAGCTACCAGTACACTGGATGAGTAGTATGTTAAAGATATGATAAAATCTACTACACAGTAATGCATTTAATAAATACAGACGAACTAAACTCCACAACGATTTTAATCAGACAGACATTGTCCTGTCTTTGAGAGTAACGGCGAAAAAGGAACAACCCAACGATTGTCAACTTCGAAGTAGTCGCTAAGTTTTCTGCGATTCTGCGATCTGAAATTATCCAATTTTCTGCGAAATTTTCTTAATTTTTTTCCCGTAAGAACCGTCAATATTTTTGTTTGGTACATCTATCAGGACTTTCGCAATTATACTATACCTTGAACATTATTACACTATAGTGCTTTCGTTTGATATGCAAAATAATGGAATGCGGTGCTCAGTGGCGAGCGCAATTATCCTCATATAGGAAATAAAATAAAAAACAATACTCTTATCATTCCCGTAGAACAGAACAGCTGCCCACAACTGCATAGCAGAAAGGGCAAATTAAAGACTGGCTAGAAGAAAAAAACATTAAACACGATGATTCACTACTTAAAGCTGAATTGTTGACACTGGCAAGGCAACATTTTCCAGCTCTCAAGAAGTATGTAGTGGATGAAATGGCCAAAGCAAGAGGAATGGAGGTAATTCCATTGCCTCCATATCACTGCGAACTAAACCCAATTGAGCTTATTTGGGCGCAAATAAAAAGTTGCTAGAGAAAACACAACATTCAAGTTAGCTGAAAACTTGCATGCAGGTATCTTCTAAATGAGCGAGAAGGGAAATGGGATTTATTTGAGTTGACGAGGGATAGCGACCGATATGGACCGATATGGATATTTTTTTTGGTCTAGTTTGTATATAAAACGGAAACACTATAGTAGGCATATAGATTAAGAAACACTGCAAACACAAAACAATAGGCATCTCATAGAAATGAATTCATGAAAATTATGTAATTCTTGAACTGAATAGTTTAAGTTTAGTTAAGTTTAAGCCCTTTATAATATAATATACTCTAAAAATATTGAATTCGAATTATATTCTTGGGGTGTACGTTTCCATCCACACCAGTCCCAGGATAATTGCATACGCGAAAATAAACCCCACGAGACCCAAACGTAATCTGATGACTAATACGAACATATCAATTTACATATCAATATCTTTAGAAGACGAGGGAAGGTTATCTACACATCGAGCGAATTCGGGGATTTTCTGCATCTTTCCATTCATCTTCCAATTCCTGATTGACGCTGGCGCGACGCGTCGATTTGTACACATTTTTGCATAATCCGGACAGAATGCAAATGGCAGACAGAAGACAAATCGTCCTTTGTTTCACTGTGTACGTTTTTTAATAACCGCTTGCGGTAACACGCCAACTGGACACACACCCAAACATGGCCCCGCTAATAAACTCTACTAGTTTTTACAAGAAATACTTAAACCTAAATATTTAACCCAGGCACTAGTGGGTGAATCATTAAATAATAATCAGTGGCTAAAGAAAAGTAGGTAATAAATATAAAATTGTAAACAGTTACACTCGGAGTAGTTTCCACAAACACCAAAACACTTTCACTTCGCTCGACGCGCGTTTCGCCAACCAAGTTGGCATCATCCGGAGACGATTAAAACTGAGTTTTCAGTTTTAATCTGAGATTTCAGTTTTAATCGTCTCCGGATGATGCCAACTTGGTTGGCGAAACGCGCGTCGAGCGAAGTGAAAGTGTTTTGGTGTTTGTGGAAACTACTCCGAGTGTTACAGTTACATCAAAGGTTCCAGCCCTATCCAGTTGTAAACAGTTAACGAAAGGCAACAATTTCAAAGATAATTTTTGTGCTAGTCAGTTCCCCTGGTCTCCGACGGATCCAGAGGGTTCTGCTAGCCTCGATACTCAATGACGCCTCATCACGTCATCATGTGTTCTGAGCAGATGCAACGAACCGAGTGTGACAGCGTTCTGGATCTTACACTTTTGCATCACGCGGCTTAGGTAGACCAGGTTGTGAATTATACCATCTATACAAGTTACTCTCTTAGATAATGTCCTTAGATAAGTCTTGAATGCTTCTATTAGAAGATTTCGTGCAATGGCTTGCCTGGGGGTTCCCACTCGCTGATTGAATAAGTAATATTATGGAGTATCCATTTCTACTCCAGGTATATTCGGACTGATGTCCTATGGACAAAAAATGTCACAACCCCTAATGTCCATATATTATATACAATGGGTATGATGGATATCCGCACTTTCATAAAATGGATATCCGTCTGATGGTAGCTCCGGATAGCAACAAGTAATTCACATTATATCCCTTGATTCATCCCATGGATGTAATCGCTGAACATTATGGTTATCCATATGTTCAGATAAGAGTTCAATCCTCTGGTCGTAGTATCAGTGTACTACAAACCGACGAGTAGCAACAGCTGAGGTTCCAATTTTTAGAGCGCATGCGCGAAATACGATTGCCAGCTGTCAAAGGAATACATAACAACCAGCTAGATTTTAGAGTGTAGATGCTTTATGTGAAGCCACTTCATAGTTTGAGCAGTGTATTACGATGTCTAGCGTTCAACGCCTTTGGACGAAATTGGATCACTCCACATCATCGGTGCCGATGGTTTATGTCAGTTTGTAGTACTCTGGTAGTATCATTGCCCACGGTCCATCACTAGCCCACAACTAAACTTAGAATATGACATATTATGAAGATGAATGATGGATGAATGTAACTTCCAAATTCGCGTAATTAACTTTGTTGTAGATTTTGTCTATTCATTGTAATGCAGTACCGGCAACTTATAACTAGCACCATCTATAGGCGGCTCCCTGTTAAGTCACCCCGGGTCTTAATTACATCTCGCTTTATAAATATTTTCAAGTCAGTATATTATCAGTAAGCCAGGGCGCCACTAGCCATTATCCATGCCTAGGGCGAAAATAAAGAATATTTCTTCCCTATGAGAATCCGTTTTACAGATACAAATTGTTTTCAGATGAAAAACGTTGTTTTTGAAGGCTCATATCTCAACAACTTTGAACCCACAGCGATGTCATCTTGTACAAAGAAGTTTCTAAAGGCACTGAGTAAGAATATCTTACTAATTTTTTTCTACATCAATCGTTAATACTTTTTTTTTAAATCGACCACTTTTTTTAATCATAGAATCAAACGCCTCTGAGTTCAGTCGAATATGGTTACGTCTAGACTCACTTTATAGGTATGTATTCACCACCAACATTTCGAAATATTCGGATATCAGGTGAGCGAGATATGAGGGTGGCTCCATGAAAAGTGGGATACATTGGCAACAAATTAGGCCTAGGGTACCAAAATGCCTAAACCCGGCCCTGACTCTAGGATAGTAATAATACATTATACGAGTATATAATATATAGCTGTCATTTCAATAGAATGACAATGAGCTATTTGGTAAAACTTAGACAGAATAATTACTTATTATTTATATAAAACTGAAATTAATTATTTACATATAGCAGAACTTTTCATAACAAGTATGTATTTTACTTGTTCCTCGACATGTCATTTCAGGTTTTGCAAAAAGGCTTTGGATGATGTTTCCAATATCAACATTAGTCATTAAATGTAAAAACTAATACAAAGAGCGGGAAACAAGTTATGTTTCACTTTAATTTCATAATATAAAATAATGCATGCAATAAAATATATTCGATAATCAAATTGTTACGTCAAATGTTTTCAATATTTTTTATATTCTATTTTATACTTGTTAAAAAACTTGTTACGAAGAATATTATGATATATTAGATCAAGACTTAGTGACTTTCTCTCGAAGAAAAGTTTACTTTTTACACCATTTACAGAATCTGAATTATGTAATTTAGTAAATCAAAAACTAACTGGGTTCTTTACAACCTGCTACTTCTTGATGTGTTGAATAACATAAGGTACATATTCTCCTAATTTTTTCATCACCATCGTCAACTCTTGGAGATAGATGGTGATAGGATCTTTCAGAAGTTCTGATCTATCATGCATATTGGAATACCGTGGCTTCAGATAGAAAAAAAACATGAAGATATTCCCGAATGAAGCCCCCATTCGTATATGAATGATATTTAAAATAGGTAAAGTTTTACCAATATATTTAAAAGGAATGATCCTTGTAATCTATTAAATTAATTATTTTATAAAATAAACACAAATAGGTCGATAACAACTATACCTTATTCCAGGAAAGATAGGTACTCAATAATTTAATTGGTGATTGATATTCAGCACACTTGACTTGGTCCCAAAATTATCCAGGTGGCGAAAAAGTTCTGGTTCTTAACATTTACCTGGCACCTAGTAAGTAGGCACTCATATTTTGTTAACATTTGGCTCATATATTATAACTCACAAATAGGTCTGAGTGAAATTAACTGAATTACAAACAAAAATGTTGCCCTCCCACCTCCCACGTGCCCAGACAAAAAATAAATTTAATCCCGTTCTTAAATAAAACTTTTCCAGCGATGAATCAAAATCATTTACTACGGCCAAGTTAGCTTTTATAAAAGGAAATAAATACCTCGAACAGTGATTATCCACCCCCGCTCATTGTTGACAAACTCAACACCACTTTGTGAGCTATACGCGAGTCTCTGGGTCGACGACGTTTACACAGCGGCCCAAGAAAGGTTACGCCCACGTAATTATTTACTGCGTAAAATTTTCTTTGTATTAACATTATATAATATATTATGCATTTCTTCCAAAAATACGTTAAGAGATTCCGCAGGTCGATGTCGTATTTCTAACCGGCGAGATTGAGATATATATATATATATTTTTACATTAGCTAAGTATTAACGAATTTATAACGATTACTGGTAGTAGTCAGAAACGGTGCAAATAAGTAAGGAAGAAGATAGAAACATTTAATTATCAATTATTTATATGTATTGCATTGTAGACAATTGATAAAACATTTAATATTTATTTTCAACTGACCTAATGATACCCGTGTTCATTAGGCCAGACTTTGATAGGGTTGTAATTAAAATTTGATCTTAAACAACTAGGCTTCAAACGAAAATGTAGGTGTCTCAAATTATTTTGTAATATGTGTTCCAAAATATGTTTACCTTTTGTGTAAACTTTGACTGAGTGAACTGAAACTGAGTCTGCAAAGTTTAAATATGGTTTTAATAAATTAATTGAGTGATTATCTATCAATACATCTGATTTGCCAAGATTTTAATCCATTTACTCACTGTTTAATTAATTTTGTTTGATATGATCCGTGAGATATGAGATATTGTCAATACTTTAGTTTTGACAACAGCCTCAAAACCATATATCTCTCCCAACATATATTTCTTTTGCTCTAATTGGAGCTCATCAGAAATCTGATTTATTTACTTAAAGCCATTTATAATAATTTTTTGTTGTCATAAAAGCAATGTCATTACATTTCCAGTTATAGCTAGCTTGATTGTGTCTAATTAACCTCAATTTGCTCTCGTAATTTTTAATCAAATTTATTGCAGTTTCTTCCAATCCTATAATTTCAGTTAATCAAAGCATTAGAATAATAGATTAATTAGGTACTCTTAGCTTACAACATCTAGAGCGTCACAAAGAGGACTGGGTGTTTGTGCAAAAAACAATCCTAGTCTTTGCTTTTGTCTCTTCACGTCCACATGCTATTGTAGGTTTTGCGGCAAGATGGATAAAGAACCGCAGGAAATGCAATTTTAAGTTATGACGAAGGATTTTTGGAAGATAATTAGCTAGCCTAATATTTGGGAAGCAAATATTAGACAATATAGGCTGGTAGAAATTGGAAACAAAAACACGTTTTTGAGGAGTCTACATACAGCAACATTTATTAAGAAGTTTTTTCGATAATTTTGGTCTAAAATTCAAAACTATTGAGATATATGCATTTAACAAAGCTCTTAATGCCCCACTGTTGGGCGACAATTGAGTAATATGAAATGTGTGAAATTTCAAAAGCCCCACGTTTGGGCGACTATTGAGAAATATGAACTTGTGAAAGCTCTTAATGTTGGGCGGCAATTGTAATGTATACAATGTGTGAAAATTCTAAAGTATTGCTTTCAGGATTTGATAATTAAGATAAGTACAGTGATTACACAGCAAAGAAACACCTGATAAGGTTCCAGGATACTTACTTTGTCTCTTCCCTATTGTATCCTTCCCATGGGCGCCAGTTCTATGAACACTTATGTGTAGATGGAGAAGGTTCACTGATAAGCACGAGTCCTCTATGGTCAATAAGAGGGAGTTCAATTAAGCCTCTATTTATTTTATAATATTTTAACTTGAATTTTGAAATTATTTTAAAATGGCTAATGGATCTATGATACTTATTACTTTGTTTTGTCAAAGAAATTGAAATTTAAGAATATTTATTAATTATAGATTCTAAATTATTCTTATCTCAATATTTCCAATATTGAGATAAGTTATTGTTATTGAGATAAGTCTATATTACCAGTAATGCTGTCTGGAGACGCTGCACTTAATACCGTAGTTGAAATTAACTTTAAAACGTTTGGCTTTGGGATTCCACTGACGTCGCGCTATTTTATTGAATTTAATTTACTTATAACTATTAAATTTCTACAATATTATAATCGAAACTGTGCGAGCTGTTCGTACTTCGAACGCTATAGCTGAACCCTTTTGCATTATTATCCGTAACCACGGATGTACTACCAAATTAAACAGTTGAACTTCTTTGGATACTAACTTCTGGCTTTTTGTTGTTACATAATATGACCCAGCAGATGAATGGCTATTATTATATTTATTTAGCTTGCTACGTTTAAACTCTATCTTCTCGTTTCTTTGCTATATTTATTTATTTTTAGAGGGTTTATCTTGGGATGGTAGCAATAAAACGACTGATTATAGTACTTAACGCTTCGGTCCCCTTTTTGGGCCCTTTTAAAAAGATTATTTTATTTATGACATATTTGACATAGGCAAAAAATACAGTTTTAATTGATTTTAAAGGTTACTAGACTATTCGATTAGTATCATAGAGAAAAACAGGCAAGAAACCCTACGGTTATTACTTACTTAGGCTATTTTGTATTTCATTATTACTCTAATTTTAGTTGTGTTAATATTATATAGATGTATATTTATAGCATTGTATATTTATAGAGAGAATGTTTTTTGTTAATTTATTTAATGTTTTTATATTAACAAATTTTAGACTATAGAAAGATGTTCTGTATCTTTTTTGTTATTAGATGCATTCGGATTTTTTTGAATATAAATTGATTCCATAATTAGCCGTGTTTTCTAATTTCTTTCTTTATTAATAACTTTAGTATTTTTGTTAAGTTAAATTCATGACCTGTTTCTGGTTGAAAACATTTTATCGCCCTTGAGCTTGCCAGTGCGCCATTAAAAATTGTCTTTAAAAAATTTCGTTATAAAATGTATATCTGAAAATTTGTTCAAATTTTGTATGACCATATAGAATTTACATAAGCCTTCTTAATTAAATAAAAAAAAATAATTTAGTTGATTAGGACAAACCAACTGAAAATTGGAAAACACAAGTAATTTTTTTGCAAGCGCGTCTCTGCGACTGCGCCAAAAATATACCAAAAACTGTTAAGTACAACAATGTTGTAAAAACGTTAAAAATATTTTGTATTTTCCGATCCCGTGCACCGCCTTCGAGTAATTTTGAATTTTATAGCAAAATTATCGAAAAAACGTATATGTATGTATATACGAGAACCTTCCTCCACCAATTGTCCGCGTCCATGACAACTGGTTCTAAACCCCAAAACCTTCAACTTTTTTCAAAAATATTGCTGTATATAGACTTTTCTTTTGGGAAATCCTATTGCTGCTGGCGTGATAATCATAGTCAAATGGATAGGAGAAAACTTCTTAGCAGGTTTTACACCATAAAACATGCTGTACTAACTCCTGATGATTTTTTTGTTGCAGAACTTTTCCGTCGTGGCCTCTCCCAAATTTTTGGATTACCTTCTGACTCTCAGTCTACGTCAAGGTTCCTATGGACATTCATTTGAGAGATTATCGGTTTTTATAACCTTAACATTTGACTTTCTGGTAGGTGCAACCTGAAATTTTCATTCCACAAATCAACCCAGTTTTACATTGTTATATTATTTATTACTAATTATATTTTACTCAGTAAAATGATTTTGGCTCACGTGGTATTTACTTAGTGATGAAAAGAGGACGACGGCGACGGGTTCGGAGTAAATATTAGAGGGGATATGGGACCATCTGTATAGTGTGTAGAGGCAGACACGTGCAATTGATATTACGTCATCCCTGGCCGATAGATACAGTGCAGTGAAGTGTTTTTACAGTGGAAGATAATCAATTCCGGTGAATTTGCAATGTCATATTGATATTAGTGCCGGGGACTCGCTGAAATTAGACTCCATATGACTTTACCGATTCTTATCACTTGTATCTTGTATTTATTTGTATATTTGTACTACGTGCTGCCAATTCTAGGAAGAATTGATTTTACATAATGCTGTCAGAGATATACAGAGGAAATACAATACATATATGAGCAGTGGTGTGCCCACGGGGGGGTTTTGGGAGTTCAAAGGCCCAAAGGGGTTCAAAAAAGCCCCCCCCCCCAAGGCTCAAACAAAAAAGCGAAAAAAAGAAAAACCGAAAAAGATACTTAGAATCTTACTCTTAGATACTCTTAGAATCTTTAGAGATTAACAAGACAAAGAAATCTGGAACTAGATTAAATGATCAAATAGAAACAAACTCATGTCCTTGTATACATGCTATCTAAAATCTGTCAAATATTTACCGATACCATTTGTTGAATTTTATAACTTAATTACAATAATTTAAGACTAGGAATCGTTCTACCGACTACCGTTATCTAAGACTACCGACTATCTAAGACTACCGTTCTTAGATTTTTTCTTCCCCCTCCCTCCCCTAGACGAAATTTCTGGGCACGCCACTGTATATGTGTATGGTACTAGTGACAAAATGTAAAATGCAAAACATTCTATAGGACAGGATACTCTTCATAGATTCCGGTATTTAACGTAAAAAGAGAATATGCAGCCAGGCATTGTAAACCTTAACTAGGTTACTAATTAGGTCGTTCCAGTTAGTCACATCTAACTGTGAATGGCAAAATTCGTGAGCCAATTTGGAAAAGCCAAAAATAAGCCAAAAGCTGCAATGGAATATCAAAGATCTCAAAATATATTTGCCAAAAATAAGATATTAATGGGGTAAGGGGTAGGTATATAAAAATATAAAGATATGTAAAATAGAGAAAAAATATGTATGGTATTATGCGTGCAGGCAATTCAAATATGAGCAGGAAGTTTTAAACTGCGATAGTGTTTTGTGTAGCTAATGAAACAACTCCTTCTCTTATATGAGTGGCGGGACCGTATTATATCAATAAAATGGGAGATTCATTTCCTAAAACGGTTTTAAGGCTTCTTTCGAAATAATTAACGAAGATATCCGATGTCATCCATTCTTTAGGGGTAGATGCATAGCCTGTAGTTATAGCTGCATAGGCTTTGTTTTCAGCAGAATTTGCCACGGCCAACAAACTATAATTTTTATTTCAACTCTCACCTGCCTCTGAGGCTGATTTATCTTTTTAGCCTATAGTTTTAGCTTTAGATGAAATGGTGTAGGTGCACCAATGTTATTTGGCTTGTTAAAGTGAACTAATTCAACTAAGTTGTAGTAGAGCAAATCAAAATATTAATTACTCAAAAAAAGGATTCTTTTTGCCTTGTAGTGAAGTCGACTGCATGTGGCTTTTTATTGAGGCTAGCCAAGAGCAAATGCCAGAAAAAAAGTCGTCTCGTGGATGAAGTGTACACTTGTGTTTTCTGTTGAAGTGTTTTTTTTTGTTGATTTATGTTACATCAAGGTCCTAAGTTGTTAAATATTTTTTTCAAATTTACTCAAAATTTTCAAATGGTAGTATATCGCTTTCATACTACAGCTAAATGTATTTTTTAATACGAACCCAACGATAAATATGACGGCACCGTATCGAGTCTACCAATATCTGAAATGATCATTATTTAAATTTTAAATTTCACAATTTTGTCCAAAAAAAAATAGTTTTGTGACACTTTTGGCCAAAATTAGATAAAAGAAATTATTCCAATATGTATTACTATTAATTTCCTTAAAATCTGTTTATTAATAATACCAATAGGTTAAGCACAAAAATTAATTGAGAACTATAAACTTAACTAACGCCACAGAAACATAACTTACTAAAAAGAAAGTGTGGCTTTTTTACCAGCTCTTACGGGTACAAGTGAAACTACTTACTATTAATACAGTAATATTTAAAAAGAAAGAAAAACAAAATACCAGTATTAAGTTATTGTAAAAGTGACTATTAAAACTGAGCATAAAAATAAAAACTCAGAGCAGAGTTTTTCTGAATCAGTGTCATTATTCCCCTTTTTAACTTCTTTTATCCTACCTTATTCTTATAGGGCTTTTTTAATAATAGTGATAAGACTGTTGAATTTTCTTCTGGGATTTAGACCATAATTTTATTCTGAGCTGTATTTTTCTGCTATATAAACGATCTTATTTTTCTGAACAGTATATTTCTCCTGAACATTCTTTTTCACCTGAACATTCTTTTTCACCTGAACATTTTTTCCCCTAAGCAGTATTATTCTCCTACATAGTATTATTCTTCTGCTATACGGACTTTTTCCCCTGAACAGTCTATTTTTTCTGAACAGTCTATTTCTCCTGAACAGTCTATTTCTTCTAAACAGTCTATTCACCTAACATATTTTCCTCTTAGCTGGTTCTACATGGTCTTTTTCTGATAAACGGTTTTTTTTCTCCTGAATCGTATTTTTCTTCTAAACCTAACAATAAAAAATATGATAATTATCTCAATTTTTTTGCCAAGAATTACCATTTGATCTTGATCAATCGTATTCCTCATTTGATATAAATATTTCTCCTGTATAGTCCTATATAGTATTTTACTTCTCTATCTACTTCTATTTTACTAACCTAGGAGTAAAAAATAATATGATAATTATCTTAATTTTTCTGCAACAAATTGCCGTTTTATCTTGAGCAGTATTCCTCACTTGATGTGAATCCTGAGAAATTTCGGAACCAAATAAAGTATTTTGAGTTGTCCATATCGATTGATGCACATTATGGCCATGAATGTTTTTATTTGATAATTTTAGTATCAAATCAGCTAACGTAAGCGGGCTGATTTGATACTAAAATCCTTCTAAAAGCTTCTTTTCCATTATTTCGTAAACACCTTAATGAAGTAAATGATAATGTTTATTACAATTGAATGAAGCAAATTTAAAATGCACAGCTATTTTTTATTACTTTTTTGAAAAATAGTGACCCAATTATATTAAAAAAATTAAATTCATATTTATGTAATATTTTTTGAGGCAGGATAACTTAAAAAATGTCATGAACATGAAATATTTGATTTAAGAAAGACCGGCACTTTTTGGTTTGTGACGTTATTTCCCGTAAAAAATATTTGACGTTACCTGTAACAGTATCGGCTTCAATTAAATTTGTGACACTCTTGAACCAAAATGAACAAAACTTTAGGAGGTACATATTTAAATATGACAATTTTTACTAAAATAAGCGACACCCTTCATACAAAACTCAACATGTGACACGTTTACACATAAAAGTATACTTTAATTGCTATCATTTTACATGGAAAACCGGTTTTCATCTTTTTTGAGTTGTCTCAAAATTTATGAAGTTATGATGGAAAAAATATTCCTCTATACTTTCGTTATTTTTTTATTGTGAATATGATAGATACATTATTTTCGAAAATTCAAGTCAAGCAACAAATTTCCAATTTATATAGTACTCCTTTCATTTAATGAAATAAAACTTTAAACAAAAACAGCCTTTAATGGATTTTCAACCTTAAACTAAAAAAAAACATAAGTACTTATGCTATGACTAGTGCATGACACATTATTTACTTAAGTTTCGTGTGTCGTAAACGACGACGCCGTTGCACTTGCAGAATGTAATGTGCAGTGGTAAGAATTTCAGACAAGATCTTAATTCTCTCTATTTGCAAGCAAAATGCCAGGAAACAACGACCGGGAGTGACCGTGGCTGTCACCAGGTCAAATTGGGACATCTTATGCGGCTTTCAACTTTCTAGAAGCAATGATTTTAATATTAGCCGAATAGGTAATGAGAATGAGACAATTTGTCGCAAATATCAAGTAGGTCGCTATACTCAGGCTTTGTATGTCACCTGAAACGTATCGCATATCTATAGTGCGCGGAGACATTCCATATATTATTATTATGCATATTTAAGCCGTGCTATATTATTGTATAACTATTGAAACTTTGGTATGTAGAGAAAATACCATGAAAATATAAAATATATACAATATACATGTTCAATGTTCATCATTGGAACCATGAAATGGGAACCTCCTTACGTAAAAGAAGAATATTTTTCAAAAGGTAAATAAAATGTTAGGTTACATTATTTTTTTATTGTGATTATTTAATTTTTGCAACTTCTCATCTAATTCTGATGAATCAAATAAGGATAATCAAATCTAAGGATAATCTTTGCTGATGAAAACTTTAACCAGACCTCAGAAAATATTTCTGAAACAAGTGGACTGAATATAAATTTAAATTTAGAAACGGATTCAAAAGGTAAATGAAAGTTTTTTGGTAAAAAATTTACCTGACAGCTTAGTTGCCTTAGACAGTTTAATTTATAGTTGCGGATAAAATATTAACAATAAAGCATAAAAGAAATCCAGATAACTGGAAATCTAACGTCATAAAGTGAAAAAGAGAATGTGGTCAAGAATATTTATCAATAAGGTGCCAGTAAGAGCTAAATCTATCAAACTAAGAAAAAATTGTGATTAATGCTTTTTAAAATGCTCCAATAAAATCACGCAGGACGACCAAAAAAAAGTGTTTCACGATTATTACTCTTTGAATAAGCAAACCAAGAAAATGTTTATTGTGTCTAGTTGAGAGCTTTATGATCCAGAAAGGAGAAGAAAGGCAAGACTGAAGAATATTCAAAAAAGAAGAAGACGATTCAATATTTTTTTTAAATTGACAACACAAGACATCAAGTGTGTAAGAAATAATTCCTTTCTGTATTGGATATAAGTCAGAAAACTATCTACAATGCAGTTTATTTACTAAACTCCGTTAGGAATACACTCAAGAAAGGCTCAACAAGGTGTTCATACAAAGAAAAAAAATTCAGAAGAAGAAATAAAAAGTGTGAAAGGTCATATATTAATTCGTTCCCGCGTGTGGAATTCCAGTATTGTATGGCCGACACGAAAGAAGAATATTTGAAAGGGTGTCTTTCTATTAAACAATGTAATCACTCTTTCTTAGAGATACATATTCTGTCATAATTTTAATATATTTTTTCATAAACCCAAGGACAGATGTTCTTTGTATGAACTTAATGGGCCCCTCATTACAACTGAGACAACAGACGACGGAAACAACAGTGAAGATGAAGAGTACTTAAAATACATAAGAGAAAAAGTGACAGCAAGAAGAGATAGAGATTTTGACAGACAAAGTAAGAAAGCTGCATTGTGTTTTGACCTACAAAATGTACTTTCTCGTCCAAAGGCAGACATTTCTATTTTTTGTTATAAAACCAAAATGTCAATTAATCTAACTGCACACAGGTCCAAAGATAACCAAGTCTATTGCGCATTATGGTCTGAGAGTGTGCTGGGAAGAAAAGGTAATGATATTGCTAGTGCGCTAGTCAAAATTTTAAAGCAAGTTGTGTCAGATCATCCTCAACTAATATAATTGACGCTATAGAGTGATAAAAATTTTTCTATAAATAACCCATTTTTGTATGTTGTATTCCGAGGTGTATGTTCCTCCACACATAATTACTAATGACTATAGTTTTACTGTCACTACTGTCATTAATGTCACTCATTGTATCTCTGCCAATATAAATGATTTCAAAACAAGACTAGTCTCCGAATGCCTGCAATTCAATAGCTTTTAGCAGTTTAACACTGTTACCATCAATTTAAATGATCGCATATTGGATCTGTGCATTTCTGATATGTCATGTGTAGATCTCTACTAATACCGAATCACTGCACTGCTCTCGACTCACCTTCCGCCACGCCAGTTAGCGTCATCAGGAAATAATTAAATCTCCTCAGGAAATGTCACCCGTTATCAGACTTCACTAAAATAGGTACTTCTAACATACATTTTCTCTTGGTTCATTAAGTTAAACGATAATAATGTGCCTTTATAATATTAGCTATCCTAATCCACCTTCTGATAAGCAAAGCAACCCTAGCAGTCCAAAGCGAATAATCCCTAGTAAATTTTCCGGCAAAAATATATTTTAATTCAGTTCGGACCTCCCTCCAGACTCGAGAAAGGTAGCAAGCAGTCCCTTAAAGTTAAAAGCTCCCAGAAACAGCTTTATTGGTTTGAAACCATAATCACAAAAAAGTAATACGATTTATAAGTGTCCAAATCTGAGATATACATGGTTTTCAGACGCATTTCCTTTTATACATACGAAGCCCCTCAAATGGCATTTCCCCGTCCGTCGCGGGGGTTAATATATCAGGGGTGAACAATACGTCCACAATACAACACATACATCATCGATGCACAGTTTATTGAATTTCAATGTTGCCAATACGGGGAGACGTGATCGAAGTTTTCCCTGATGCGGGGAGAACAGTGGCGGCGGTGACCCATTTTATACGCTATAGAAAACACATTTCTTTTTGATGGATAAGATAATTATTAACATAATTAAATAGCAGGGATCTAACTTGATTTATAAAATTGATAAAGCAGTTTCTCAGGGTAACCAGATATTTTTTCAGGCCGTAAATTACTGACCACTAAATAGCTTAACTTAAAGGGAATCCTCTTATATTATACAACAATAGTTACTACCATACTCGGCATTCGTACGGTATAGACGAGACACGGGGGATATTGAGTCCGTTGTGGAGAATGAGCGGTTGCGAATCTATTGGAACTACTCGTTTCCCAACATCAGGCTAATACGCGCCAATAAGCCTAAGACGTAGGGTCCTAGAATATCAAACTAAGACGATATTCGTTATAGACAATGACTTGGTTTCCCACAAACACCAAAAGAACGCTATACGCGACGCGTTTCGCCAACCAAGTTGGCATCACCGGGAGATATGATTTAAACTAAACTAACACTAAGACCCAAAAAGCAGGCTAAAAACCAAAAGAGCAGGCTATTTGGGATAGATCCTTTGTCACTATGCTTACTATTTATATATTTGCTGATATCTAAACTTTCATCCAGCCGCTTACTATTTGTGACATTCCCCCAATTAATCTTAAGACACTAATGTCTATCATATGATTGTTGTCAAAAGCATGTTGAGCAACGCTAGATTAGCAGACACCTTTATCAGCCTTTAAATAAAAACGATCTTTCTGTCGCAACCGTCTGGAAATTTCTCTATCCTTTTTGGATCGTTTTGACATGAACTTTTTCAACAATATTCTTAGAAATTTGATTTTTGCAAGCTTTTCCAACAATTCCTTTGGATGAGTCAGGAAGGTATTGAATAGAACGTTCAAGACATGCTACAATGTCATCTAAAACACCTTCAGACAAAGCAAAATGTAACCCATTGTTTAAGAGGCTAAGATTTTCGACAATGTTCATGACCTTCTGAGAAATATTTCTTCTAGGTGTACTTACGATTGATCGTTTGTTTTTTGTGAAGATATTTTTCATGAGTTTTGCATTAATTGATAAAAACATATTCCTCTGAAGGTCACACCATTGTTCTTGTTCAAAATTGCTTAACTTAAATGTAACCTTTTTAAATAGTCCGTGTGCTTCTATTTCAAGCATAAGCATACTTCATTTACGGTACAGATATTTGATTTCTGAATCTAGCCATTTCTGTTTTGCAAAGAATGAGAATTTTTCTGCAATTATTGAATTTTTAGGAATGTGAACGAACAAAATTTGGAAAAATAGAATTACGTTTACAGGCTTTCAGAAACCAAATATCAGACTTATTAATCTAATATTAGTACTAAACTTACGGTAAAGATTGAGTTTCGCGGACCGTGAAGCCATCCTGAAGAGGGTTGGACGTGACGTTCTTTTAAGATATAACTCATAAATTTTATAATACAGGAATTTAAAAAATATCCCTATTACATTTTATAGATTATAATAAAACGGATACCAAGCTATCGAAGCCAATTCAAACTTTACTCATTGTTTTACATATATGTGCATTTTGTTCTACTTTATTATTTTTGCACCAAATTTCAATATTTATAAGCTCACTTAATACGTTCACAATCATCTACTGTGTTAATACTACGTTAAATTTACGAATAATAGACAGTTACAGTTAATAACATCAGTAGTGTCATTAATATATATCAAAAATAACAATGGTCCCAGGTTGGATCCTTGAGGGACACTGGTGTAAGAGAAACTGAATTTGAAGTAACACGTTTATAAGATAAGAACTGGGATCTGTTAGTAAGATAGACAGTAAATAATATTAACAGACTTTCAATGGTGAATTTGAAATAACTATATTATGTTGTAATACAAATTTGTTGCTGTAGAACGATTTTGCATAAATCCAAGCAACCGAAATGTACGGGTGACATGGGACATCAGATATTTTATTTTGTTAGCCAAATGGGTGGTCCAAATAAAATTACCTGTAGCTTAACTTGTAGCCATCATTGATGGTCAAGCTAAGATGTTTTAAAGCTCATAACTTCAAAGTTCAAAAGTTCAAAACTGTATTACAGTCACCCAAAACTATGGCACTATCTATATTGCGTGTATACTTAGGCATATTGCACTAAATTGTGAAAATTTAACGTGCTTCATTACAGTGCTACGCATTAGACATGGCATTAAATCTTAAGAATTAAATAGTAAACCCACATGTTGCTTTTTACAAAATAGATTGGATCGGTTACACAATATCTTCATATAATTTCGACATTGTTCTAGCCAGTCGTTCATTAAAATTTCTATAGAACTGTTTCTCATCCAATACTGGCTGCATCAATAGATTTCCATATTAATAAGCTGAATTTAAAAAGTAATCAGATGTTATAAACATGTTTTGTTGTCTAAACACCCACTAATTGACTCGATATCAAAACTCGTATTTATTTCACGGCCTCTTCAAAGCAATTTCTCGATTAAGAACGACAAAGGAAAAACTTGATTTACTGGTTTAATAACTAACGAGATGTAAAATAAAAGTTTTTATTTATTTCTCCAAGGAGCATATATTAAAGACCTATACTTGAGAATTCCAAAGCAACCACATGGGCACACATGCAAACTGGACCACGGGTTGATGGCCGAAAACTCCGAGTACGTAAGTATTATTGGCTTTCTATATGGTGCACTATTGATGGAAGAAAAACGTTTTTCTTACGCAACAAATTTCAATATTGACCCTAACTTTTTTGAACTACTTATATTTGGAAAATGTTTTATCACAAACAAATTCTCTAAACCACTGTTAATAAAATTTGTCTGTAAATTATTTGAATACATTATGGATACCTAGGTAATTGAAACCTTTGTATTTAAAATAGTATTATTATTATTTTTGCCTGCTCAGCATCATCTTACGACGAAAGGATGTCAAGGCAATGTATTAATAACAATAATTACAGGAAAATTAACTGCCTACTACTTTCTTTGACGACCACTGTAAGTGATGCTTAACATGGTGTTCAATACCCATGTGAAAGCCTTCAGGGACTAAAATCAGTTAACTTATTATACTCGGTAGCTACATATCATTGAAATACAACGGTATATTATCATTATCACAATATTTTCAGGTTTCTGCTTAGATTAAGCTGTTATGCAATTTTATTTATCGGAATTTTGTCAAATGGTAATGTAACTACTACCTCTTATACCACCTGAACTATTGGGTATTTGTTGTGACTATTTTCGTATAATCTACTCCAAGTTCACATGACACAAAGTTGTACCTCATAAAAACCTTAAATTAAGATGAAAATGGAAAAAAAATATGCTGAAAAGATAAGCCACATGTACTACATTAAAAAACTTTTTAAACAATAACCTTATGTTAGCTTTCTCTGATTTTGGATTTACCTATTACCGTTCTTGATATACCAGGTGAACATAAAAACATTTATTCTCGTATGTTATGGACAATTTAGGACAGTTGGCCAATGTCGCTAATTAGCGGTCATTGTCATCATTTTCCATGTATATATTTAACTCTTACCATTCTTGTGATACCAGGTGAACATAAAAATATTTACGCTCGTATGTTATGGACAATGTAGTAAAGTTGGCCAATATCGTTAATTAGCAGTCATTGTTATCATTTTCTATTTACAGATTCACCTCGTACCGTTCCTGAGATACCAGGTGAACATAAAAACATTTACACCCGTATGTTATGTGTAATGTAGTAAAGTTGTCCAATACTGTTAATTAGCGGTCATAGTCATCATATTCCATTTAGATATTTACCTCTTACCGTTCTTGAAATACCAGGTGAACATAAAAAACATTTACACTCGTATGTTATGGAAAATGCAGTACAGTCGGCTAATATCGTTAATTAGCGGTTATTGTCATCATTTTCCATGTATAGATTTACCTCTTACCGTTCTTGAAGTACCAGGTGAACACAAAAACATTTACACTCGTATGTTATGGACAATGTGGTACAGTTGGCCAATAATGTAAATTATCAGTCATTGTCGCCAGCTGTAAGTACCTTGTTTTATTTAATTATAATTACCTATATTACACTTAAAAAAGTGTAATACTGTGCATACTGTGGTATGTGCAACAGTTAATACACACCGCTGTTTGATGGGTGTTCAAACTAATTAAAAATGGTTGCTTTATGAGCTATAATAGTTGATAAATCTTATTTAGTGATTTTTTATAACATATGGAGCTGAATTTGGAACGAAATTTTATCTGGTAACTACTTACTAATTGTTTAAAGTTTTTTATACTTGATTATTACGAGTTCGTTAACTTTTAAGTATGCTAGCTTTATTAGAGTCAAAAGGTACTTTTTACTCTTCAGTATTTTACTACGGTTGGCTTTTCCATTCCTCTGGAAAATTCTATAGATGCTGGAATCTGGATAGTTGATACTGAATAAATACAGTATCTCTCAGGAACAATTCAGGAACTGCTTACAAAACTTCCTTCAAGGTTTTCCTTTACCTATATACCATGACCGTAATTTTTTTATTTAATTATAACGTATTTATTTTACACTTTAAGTTTATAATCCCTTTTTGTACTTTTTAATTTGTAATTGATTTTAATTTTAGATTGATCTGCTATTCTTATCCAGCAAGCTTTAGACTTGACATTATCTGTCAATGGATGTTACAAAATATAATTTATATGATTACAACTCTCATTACTTATTCCAATGTCTCTAGTTGGTTATTTTTGTATTTTGCTTCAACTTTGTATATTTTAGTTAAATATTATATCACTTTACAGTGTCTCGCTACGTTTTAATTGCTATAATTTTGATTATTAGTTCAGATCTCCTAGTTTGACTCGAAATCATCCTAACAAATCAACATAATTATATGATATTTTATATTTTCCGATACATATTGTTCTATTTTGACAAATCTATAATATTATGTACTCATTTACTATCCTGTACATCTATGCTAGCTATACAAAAAGTCACCTTTATATTAACAATTTGTCTAATCAATTTATATTAGACTTATAAGCATAATATTTTTATTGCATTATGACCTATACCAGGATGTTGTGACCTTCGTTCTGTTTTTTCAAAAAAGGTTTCTAAACAGTTTCTATACATGTCTACATTAGAGATAAATATTAATTTTTTGTTCTAATATATTATTAGATACTATTGATATATATTTCGATTTATTTTATAAAGCAGTTATATTAATTTTGTTATTTATATGCTTCATGCGAATATATTCCTATAATTCTAGATTATTTTGTACAGTATAAATTACAATCCGAGTCAATAGAGTCAATTACAACTCTAACGGTTCCAGCAGCTTCCTAATTAATAATTCATAATGCAAATACAAGTCAATGCTAACAGTTTGGCTATAAAAGGACTATTGTTAATAATAATGCATAATTTATAGAATTCATATTAACCGCATATAAGTCGGTGAATTGGTGAAAACATTATAATTATTCACCTCCAGACGAAACATAAATTACATGATTTACTACAATAATTGATAGGTTGTTTAACAACGATGATGTGGTAAAACATACATTGTCACAAATTAGTCAACAGATAATGTATGAGGTGGCTGGGATTAGTGCCATTTTCAATTACTTGGACTATATCTTCATCTACGCCCACCAAATATGTAGGAAGTCGGTTCATTTTCATAACAGGAGCTTTACGTTATATATTACTTATTTATCAATTTATCACTATGCAGAGCTTAGCACAACTATAAATATAATATGTAACCAGAAGTTGTTGATATATTCTACTAGCGAAACCTTATAACATGTTAAATATTCTGTAGGATACTTTTGATCTTGGAGATGGCTGGAACCTTTGATGTAACGATAGCACTGACGACGACGATAACAACTGAGTATGTGAAAATATCTTGCGAAAAAATATTGAGGAGTGAAGTAAACGTCTATTTGTCATTTCTAACCAGTTAATTTCAGCAATTTTGTGAGAAACATCTGCGTGTAATACCACAAACTAATCTTACACACGAATTTTGCACCCTTTCAATTTTTTTTTGAAGTGTCACAATCCAGGTAAGGTCTATATATTACATCACAGTATGCAAAATGAGACAGAACGAGAGAATCACATAATAATTTAATTATACTTTTATTCAATAGCTGCTTACTAGCATATATCTTTTTAAGATAATTTTTTAATAATTTTTTAGTGCAGCTATTAACGTGAGTTTTAAATCTTAAATTCGTATCACTGGTATTGAAAATAGTAATGGTCCTAGTATAGAACCCTGTGGTACTCCATGATCCAAAGTTACTTCATAAGATTTTTCATTGTTTAAAATACCGTTTGTTATTTTATTACTTCACTCACAGAGTATCGGATACGTGTCTGCTATAATAATGTATTCTCTCTGCGTATGTCCATTTCATATGACTCAGTTCATGCGCTATGCATTCGGCCGTCCTGCCATATAAGTGACGTCTGTTTGGGATCCAACCTTCCATGTAACTACCCTTTTTCTCTAACACCGCCATTCTGCAAACATAGCGTCCTCGCTCACCATTATCGGAAACCGTCAAAGGCATACACAGACTTTCTGTTTCTAGACAGAAAATTTTACATTATTTTTCTGGGTTAAAATCATCATATTATTATGTAGGTACTGATGTCTAATGTGTTTAGGTTGTACTCCCACCATGGTCACGTGGTACTCCAACCATTGTCTAATATGGTCAGGTGGCACTACCACCATTATCTAATATGGTCACGTGATACTTCCCACGGTTGCCTGTAAGGAGATACTCTCTCCTTCTTAGCTAACGTTACCCCCGTTATACGTGTCCTCTCGGTAGCTTGAAGAATGCAAGGAGGTATTGCTCTCATTTAAATCATTTGACACTAAAATTACACATTTATTCGCAGCCAGTTTTGTTTCTCTCAGTAAAACCAACTTTAATGCAATTTAATCTGAAAATATTCAGCACAGTGCTTTGTATTATTTACTATACTCTATCCAAGGAGAGAATGGACTTGCTTTGCGCATCGGCGACTAAAGAGGAGGGGCTCTGTGACGAGCTACGCAGGACGCGCAGCTACGCAGGACGAGCTACGCTTCGATGAAATAAATTCGTAAGTAGGTGAAATAAATTTTATTTTGAAAACATGAAAACATTTTATTTATTTAACATAAATTTATTATAAATGTATGGTGATAATGGTGGATTTATCTCGTCTCTGGCTGCTGCCATTCTTATAATTGATTTAAAACTTATTTCACAACCGTAAACAACATAACTAAAATAACCGTACTTGCGAGACTACAAATACAAACTGTGAATAGGTAGGCAATAGTAGGTACTTTATATAATTAGGTACCAGGTAGGTATCGGACCCAGGCGCCGGCCCTGGTTACCTGCTGAGCCAATTAAGACGTTGAAGGCGTTGAACTAATGTTCTAAGGGGCGGAGATCTGACCAAAACAGACGAATTTTCGCTCGAGTGCAAGTCCATTCTCTCGTTGGATACAGTATAGTACATACTCCCCAAACCAAATGCTAGTAACAAAATAATACTGTCTAGAAAGTATATCCAAATTTGACAATCACTTACCTTTGTTTATTTTATTTATTATTCAAATTCAAGCAACCCAAAATTTTTTCCCATAAGGTTTCGCTGTATTTTTCCCTAGTGTATTATTGTGCATCTGTATTTCCTGTTTGTTGAGCACTATACCATTGCTCATAGACTGCTCAACGTCTTTGAGAAATGCTATAGGCTATAGTAATTGTTAAAATCATTAAAAGCCATAAAATTTTCGGATATTTTTCAGCTTTTGTCAATTTTTACTCCCAAAGGCCAGTGAGACGGCAAAAGTTACTATACAAGATACAGATACAATTTCCAAAAAGAAAGGATATATTAGTTTTCGTCAATGTTGTCCCAATTACCCATAAGGTCCCATTTTACGGCAGATGTCATCAGATACGTTATTATGGTACACTGAATTTGCAACAAAACTAAATCAATTTGGTCTATGTAGACCTGATAGTTCCTGAGGCACAACTATTAAAAGTTGCTGAGGTAAATCCTAAGCAAATAATAGAATGGTTTGTAAATTATAATTTTTTTTGTTTAATATTTAAAATGTATGTAGGAATATGAAACCCCTCACTTTATATAATGTACAGTACTGCGATGGAAATTGTTATTACTCGTATTTCATGTACATCTTTGATGGACCAGGCTGGTCAGCTTGCTTCGGTAGTATTTCTTCATAGACCTTTTTGAGCAACATAACATTTTTTTAAATGTAACGCCCTAGACTTTTTCTAATATTAAAAATAATTATAACATTTTATGTTCTAAATTTCAAGTTTCATCAGAAAAAATATTACACGGGATAGGCCATTTAAAGGAATGTTATTTTGCTCAGTAACAGTAACAAGCGCGATGCTCACTTGTTTCTTTTATCATGGCGTCAAAAATGGCGCTATTTTGCTATTTGAATCGATTGTATACCTGAAGTAATAACAGAGTTAGCAATGATTCACTCAATTGACATCAGCCTCTATACTAATAGAAAAATCAATTGTTTGTAAATAAATCAGCCATAATTGAACCAGATAATTTACTATTTTCTCATCCTGATAAATAATTCTCGCTCGTATATATTTACTGCCGTTTTGTTTTAGCGCGATACTATCCCAGAAATAGGGAACTACGTTACTTAAACGCTGTATTCTCTATAATATTTCCTTTTGCGGGCAGTGAAATAATGAGCTTTATCGTTTATGCAATGGAAATATATTCCGCCGACAATTATGGTGACGACTTGTAGACCACATAACTGTATCCATATGGAATGCCCTGCTACTGCACTAAACTGTTTATTTTTATAATAAAGCATTCGAGTTCAATAACCCAGCCCGAATGAGATATATTTGTAATATTGGCAAGATCACATCTACATTTTGTGGATTTGCATCTTACACAATTATTTACGCAGGTGTTTATCGCTTACATACTCCCTGTTTTCATTGTTGTTTAAGGAATATCAACGATACAACGATATAACGTCGTCAAAATTATTAATTAATGTCTAGAAAATGGCAGAAAATCCTAATGGGCCAGCCATCTTAAACAAAAAAAAGGCAGAGTCCGCAAAAAAATCCGTAAATTCTTATTTTAATATATTAATATATTAATATATTAATATATTAATATATTAATATATTAATATATTAATATATTAATATATTAATATATTAATATATTAATATATTAATATATTAATATATTAATATATTAATATATTAATATATTAATATATTAATATATTAATATATTAATATATAAATATATTAATATATTAATATATTAATATATTAATATATTAATATATTAATATATTAATATATTAATATATTAATATATTAATATATAAATATATTAATATATAAATATATTAATATATTAATATATTAATATATTAATATATTAATATATTAATATATTAATATATTAATATATTAATATATTAATATATTAATATATTAATATATTAATATATTAATATATTAATATATTAATATATTAATATATTAGTATATTAATATATTAATATATTAATATATTGTTAATATATTATATATATTAATATATTAATATATTAATATATTAATATATTAATATATTAATATATTAATATATTAATATATTAATATATTAATATATTAATATATTAATATATTAATATATTAATATATTAATATATTAATATATTAATATATTAATATATTAATATATTAATATATTTATATATTTATATATTTATATATTAATATATTAATATATTTATATATTTATATATTAATATATTAATATAATAATATAATAATACATTTAATAATATATGGTTTTCACCATATATTATTAACGCAATAAGGCAATACAATAGATTACTTTTGCCAAGAAGCTGTTTTAAATAACATTTTAGTCTTAAAATGAATCAGATTCGTTGAAATTGTCAAATTATTTGAACATCTCTTACGGTATTCAAAGTCTTCAAGTGAATTTCACAGTAAGCCTGGCAAACGTGCCGTTTGGGAGAAAAAGACGGACGGCAAGGATGGAATGATCTTGGATCGGCCTTACATTTTTGGCCGATCCAAGATCATTCCATCCAAGATCACAATTCTGTCTCTTGTATTAATACGTCTATGTCAATAACCAAACAAAACCGTACAATCCGTCCCCGCCGACGCATTGCCGAGTGAGCATTTGGTGATACTTTGTTCCATATACGTTTTAAGGTTATGTTCGCTGTCATTATGTGTGTTATTGAATATTCTACTGGCATAATGTAAGTAATTCCATAACATATTATGTATAACTGTATTTAGAACTGTGTCACATTTTAATTCAAGTATAGGTGTAAATTTCCATACCACATTTTTAGTGTTTGATTTAATATTCCAGAATGAACCGCGTAGAAAGTGAAAGGGTTAAAAGGAACCTATTTAATGAAGATGTTAATACGTTAAAGGAAACCCCATATGTATCCCTGGTTTCAGAGGTTGAAGAAATGTTTGATTCATATGACTCGGCGTGGGAATATCATTCAGAATCACAACAATGATAATATAGTACGTAAACAAGATAGACAACTTGTAGAAGATGATGTAGGGATTGATATTGCTGGTTCCGAGGCAGATCCTGAATTAACCAATAGCCAAATATCTACTAAAAGGGCTAAGAAGAGACTACGAAATACTGATGGTTGGTTCCGAAATATAAAGAACATGGACTTGCGTATCAAGATGAAAAAGGAAGAATGCACGTGCCAAAGCAACGTGGATCTAGGTGCTTAATACAGTGTACATATAACTGCATGAAACATATTGACATAACTGAAAGAGGCACAATATTCAAAAAATGTTGGGCGTTATATGACAATAAAAAAATACCATTTATTCAAAATTTGTTCGAAAATTTTTCCAAATAGAAGGCCTGTAAAAAAGGACAATGTAGATGATTATCAAATACAAAATTCCTTTCAATATTTCTTTGAGCTCTCTACTAAATGTATTAGGGTTTGCAGAGAAGTTTTTCGGTCTACACTTAACATTAGTAAACAAAGAATTTACTATTTTTCTGAGAAAAACCATTGTGATAACTCAGGAGTGTCAGAACAAGGAAAATATGTAAAAAAACAAGTATCAGGCGAACGAAGTATCGACAACGACGAAAAACATTTACTTTGCAGTTAATTCTGCTTGTAGGCTTTTTCCACTGGTGTTCCACAATTATTTTCAAAAACTCCAATATTTTTAACTTTAGTTTTACTATTAATTTAACAAATTAAAAATTATAAGCGTGGCTGTTATCTCATCGAACGCCTTAGCTAGACTCCCTCTCATTGTTATATATAACTACGGATATGCCGATGCAGTATGGAAACACATATGCATTTCCTGGTTACGATCCTTCTTTCTTGTTATTATGATACAATCTGACCAATCAGATTGTTGCCAGTTATTTAATTTATTTAATTTTACATAATACTCTTACAATTTGAACTTCTCTTGATCTAATTTTGAATTCTAAACACTATAACATAATATGATTCACTCTTTGTTGTATAACTTCGATTTATTTTCGGCCGCCATCTTTACATTGCACTCTGCGTCGAGGCTATAAATTCTCGAATTCCTTATTTACATTGATGCTTTCCCATTAAGCTTTTAATCTATACGTAGTTTATTAATGCTCGATATTCTATCATTCTTATTGGGACTTGTCTATTGTGATTATGCTTGAGATAGATTTTTGTACCGATGAATACTTTAGATATAATGATATTACGTTCTGACCAATAAGACGTATACGTATAGCATATATGTTCATCAGCGATACGTGTGTGCTTGCGTTTGTACTATAGTATGTACGAAATATATTGATTACTGATTCAATTTAATTTATAATTTGATATATGTGGGTAATATATCTGTGGGTAAGAACAACATACGATATGACGCCTGTGGGCGGAGCCTAGTAGAGATGTCAACAATGTATCGATATTTCTTAATTCCTGAATTCAGAGTTTAAAATCTAAATTCGGAGAAGACCGTCTGAATTTAGTTTTTAACGCCTGAATTCAGAGTTTACAGTCTGAATTTCAGAATTTAAATCCTGAACTCAGAGTTTAAAGTATGAAATCAGAGACTAAAGTCTGAATGTTTAAAAAAATACAGACATGGCGACAGAAAATGTCACGTTATCGACAGGGATGCCAACCAAACTAGACTTATTTATTGCACCTCATAGTAATACAGTGCTGAAGTGTCATAATTGCGATAACCTGTGCCACATGCAAATGTATTTTAATTTTCCTCCGTAGACATGCAACTGCTACCAAGATGAGCGCACTCCAGTAGGCAAAATTATAATCTCCAAATAGATCAGTGTTATTATTTCATGGCTACTAGATTTCAACACGCACATAATAGGTAACATTGCGGAAAAATTTATAGTTTCACCCAATTTATATCCTATGATATAATTACCCTCGCACAATTAATGTTTCCGCGTATCTTCATAGCCATCTAGATCGCAATGTGCTGTTATTAGTTATTATTTTTTCACCAGTGTTACACTTGTTTACACCGCTTTTAAAGGTAGATAATTATTAAGTGTTTACGGCTACACGCTATTTGAAAAATATATCTGCGTGAGACCATGCAAACGGTACAATACGAATGCTTCAGTGCAATTCGATTTTTAAAAGTTTTCAGGGAATTGAACCTAATTGGTATTTCATTTAAAAGATGTACTTCTTTTGACAACGGTTAACTGTTCGGTTACTTGAACGTTTGACTTGAATTTTGGACGTTTTAGCCTCAACTTTTTCAGGCTAAGACCAAATTTACAGCCAGTTCCATAATCGACGTAAAGCTTCCTGTAATATTAAAAGTCTCCTTTAAGTTCTAAAGCATGTTCCATAATCGATTTTAAAGGCACTTTTACTAAAAAGCTTCCTTTTTGGTAGTCTCGATTTTGGCCCTCTTGAGGGGCAAAACTCGACTTTATTGTAAATTTAACCTACAAATTTATTTTTTACTGTCATGGTCTGGGAAATAGTGGTTGTTTGGGCTTGGTGTGTTTGAAATACAATTTATCGTTTACTGAATTCTAGTTCAAGTTCTTCCTCAGAGAGTGAGGAAGAAGACACAATGGTGTTAAGAAGAGAAAAAATATATAGGCCACAATTGCGATGTTTTCATCAAGACGACGCGACGACAGAATTTTTCCCCCAGCCTTGTCCTCAAATAAAAATTAAACTTTTATCATACTCTCACATAATTGACAAGAATCCCCTCCCCGCATTTGTTACTTTATTGGTCACTTTATTTTCCATAACTTTTCTCTGCAAATATGGATACAGTAATTTAATCGCATCCTCTTTCAGGAAAGTGGCTCTTTACGAATTTTTTCCACGTCACGTTCTCTCATTATTTATCATATATATGAACACTTTAAGAACAGGATAAAAATATACAATATACAAAGTAATTAACTACAATGTTTACAAACCAACAAAATTTATTTAAATTTCCATCACAAATCGTTTTGCCTCTTGACTAACTTCACACGTAACTTTCAGGCCCGCAAACACTATAAATATTCACAAATTGAAGCTTTTCCTAACGGGAGATGCATTTCACTTTATAGAGCAGAATCGACTTTACAGAGAATTAAAAGTCTACTTTTTCTAAAAGTTCACTTTTCGAAAAGGGCGCTCTTGTTCATATATATGGTACTGGCTGTTAGAATATGAAGGAAAAATGACTGCAAAAGGCCTTTTAGTACTACTTACAAAGCAGCAAAGCATTATTTAGAATAATAATTACTCAAAATATCAAGGCACTAATAGAAAATGGTATACCAATTCAAGCATCTAACAAAGGCGTTTGGCTATAATCGCGATTTTATGAAGCTTTTTAGTAGATTTAATTCTAGAAAATGGTACGTAATAGGCATTGTAAAACTAACACTGGAAAGACAGAAGAACAAATAATTGGAAGCTGTGGAAGGTGTTTTAAATGGAGGCTTATCTTTGGAAGAACAAACATTCGCTACTCCATATTCATATAGAATGTAAAAATTTAAATTTAATTGGGATTTTGTGAATTGAAACGACCTTCCAAAAATGGCCCCCAAATATATAGAATTTTTTTACATCACATGAAGATATTGAACTCGCAAAATATTTTAAAATTTGCTCCAAACCTCACCATGGACTGCCTTCTAAGGCTATAAATAGATAGGCCTATGATGTTGCTGCAGAAAATAACAAGAAAATACGGCAGTCATGAACTAAGATAAATTAGCAGATAAATATTGGTTAACAAGTTTCATGAACAGGAATAAAGACTTCAGGAATAAAGACGTTCAGAAGAAGCCACTTCTATAGCAAGAGCAACGGATTTCAACAAATCTGTTCCTCAGAACTTCTTCAACAAATTCGAGCAGATGATGAACAAATACAAATTTGGACCAGAAAGATTGTTTCTTTTAAGACACCTGACGTTCATCCTAAGCGTGGTATAGAAAATGCTATAATATTTAATGAACTGCAGTCACTATTAATCAGAAGTTAGTTGCTCAGCGATTTAATTTAGACTTGTTAATTATGTATGATAGATGCGACTGAATGTAAATTTATTAAATGCTCGTCCTCGGTGGTATCCCAGACCGAGGGGAATATTTCAGTTACTGGGATCAACAAAGGAGGGGTAGATCCTTTCGCAGAAAGGAGCAATGGAAAATGTCACAGCAGAAAATTGGCAGAAGTGTATTAATCACGTGATGAAAGAAGAACCGATAATGTGGGATGTGGATATGGGGTTGATCAAGCCATAGAATCCATTGTGATTAATACTAGAAATGATGATAGCGACAGTGAAGATGAAGTGGAAAGTAACTGAAAATAGTGATATTAGTGATTATAATATTATTAAATAAAGACATAGAAAATAATAATGGTATTAATTACACGTTTTTAAGATAATTATTAAGATATTAAAGTGTAAGGTATTAAGGAATTTTTATTTTTTTGTTGAGAAGTGTTGCTTTATGTTTGGATATAGGTGATTTATTTTATTTGTCTCAATGTTTTTATTTTTTGTTGATAATTTTTTGCCCTATTTTGGAATATATATTTATTTTATTGTTTTTATTTTTTGTTGAGGATTTTTTACTCTATTTTGGAATATGCATTTATTTTATTTTCCGTTTTAAAGTTAATTTTTCACAGCTACTTAGATGTTTTGTAAATGTTTATTTTTGTTTCTTGTGGGAAATATGGCTACTGCGAACCACCCACTGAAAAATGCTAATACGCTGAAAGCAACTTCATGAGTGGTGTGGAAACTTGCAATCAATTTCAGCTGTGGTGATGAAAATATACATATAAAATCCTTCCTACGCCCATGAGAAACATTGTGTAGACCCTGACCTACACTTGACCTACCCTGGCCGGTCGTTAAACTACACATACTTATTACAGAGATTCTATGAAACTAGTTGATCTCTGGACATGTTAATATTATTTTGACAATTATTTACAATATTTGTTATTACATAATACTTTTAGTTTTAAGTTTCGAATGTAGTGCATCAACATTATCTCGTTTATAATTTTTCCTGTAATTGGGTACTATAATATGTCAGAAAATAAATATTATTATTGTAGAATCCATTATCAAGGCCTAGCATTACCCATCTCACTGACAGATAAAATAATTAAGTTACCACAATACAATTATTGTGTAACCACCATACACGGATGCTTATACAATAACAGGACAAAAATATATATTAATCGCTGGAAACAATAGTTCACTGATCACAAACAAATATAAGGATGTAATTATATATTATCAACTCTAATATCGTATCATTACTATTTGTACGTTGGGTACACGATTCCCGCTGATATGCCCGTGTCAGCGAGAAAAATGTTAGGTATTCAATAGGCAATTTATTAATTATTAAAATATTAGTCATGGGATATGTTAATTATTCCTAAAACATAAATGTAGTCGGTGTAAGGTGGTATGACTGGGTGGTATTTTTTAAAGCCGTCGCGATTTACGCAAACAATGCACTATGCGAAATGAAAAGGTAACTTATTTGAATTCTATAATTGATACAAAGTGTACCGCATTCCGGAACGCCTTCGGATAGCTGAAATATGCTTTTGGCGGCATTTGGTTACACGGTGGATAGTTTTAATAAAGGCACAATATCTATCTTTATATGTTTCTGCTTTATTTCTTCTTGATTATAGTTTTTCTTAAAAAGCAAAAACATGTTGTACTAAGTAACTTAGTATACCTATTATAGGCTTCAGTAATATTTTAATATAACAAACATAATTCGAATAACTAATTAATATGTTTCTTCAATTACATAATATGTTTAGCTCGAAGAGCTGTTAAGCTCTGAATAATGTCGAAGAGCTAATTTCTACGGTCTTCGTGCATTTCTCCAAGTCAGCATGTTATATCTGTCTCCCGGGCACCGCCAACTCCGCTAGTAATGAAGCAGGGTCCGCACGGCCATCCTGATAGGTCGTTCGTCCTCGAAGCGACTATTGCCAGGAAGGACAACAACTACACAGAGGGAAAAAATTAAAAGAGATATTATATACTAAGTGCCATCTAGGGCGATCTAGTGTCGTACCGTTCTATAGTCATCAAGGACTATTCTGTGGTCATCAAAAACCGCTCTATACTCGTCAAGAGCCGCTCTATGATCATCAAATACCGCTCTATGGTCGTCAAGGACCGCTGTATGGTGAATAAGACTTCGAAAAATGTGCTTACCTCTCTTTAACTCTGCTGAACTGCGAAAGGTTCCATGTGCTCTATACTAACGATTCCTTCATAAGGATGACCAGTATACTAACGGTCAGTATGTCTGTCCTCTTGCACTCGATAACGATCATCTGGTAAGATTTATACAACTTTAAAAGGACCTCGGAACTTTGGCAAAAGCTTTTTACTCTCATTGGTGGCAGAAAAACTGGTAACCTTGATTAAAACTAAATCGCCTACTGTGTAGAACTTGGATGCTCGACGTTTCTGATTAAATGATAAATCCTGTTTATGTATCTCCTCCTCTTAGGGACGAGTTACCTCCTTATGAATCGTAGTAACATCGACTATGTCTTTCTCGACCACCTGCGGAATGTCGGTGTCTGTCCTTAAATAATAACCTCAGGCTATTTCTTCTATATTGTATATTGAGCTATGCGGTGCTTAGTGCTATTTAATCTCTTTTGAATCTTTGTTATCTAGTTATCTCAAGTACTTGGGCTATTGTTGGCACCTGTGGTAGCTAAAGTATCTAAAAGAGTTTTATTGACTCGCTCTACTTGTCCGTTTGCTCTACCGCTGCTACGAAGATCTTAATTCCTCTATCTTCTGCAAACTTTTGGAAAGCATTAGAAGTAGATGCTTTCCTTGCATCCGCAATTAACCGTTTAAGATTTCCAAAGGTAGTAAACAGCTCTGTTATCTTGTCTATGACGTAGTTTGCTGATGTATTTGGTAGAGCGTGAATTTAGGTAAAGTTGGAGCATCCATGCTATTATTAACAAGTACTTGTTATCGGTTAAGGTTTATATGAAGGGACCAAGATGATCCAAATGAAGGGTATGGTGAGGTCTAGCATACTATGGGAGAGAATGGAGGTAACCAGGTTTTTTCACCTCCTTCCTTCCATTTAACGTTTAACGGTGGATAACGTTCCATTTTGTAATATTTATATTTAGGTATAAATATTATATTATGTAATATCTCACGAATAGCTGATATATTTTTGAATTCAGAAAATTAATATCGGTTTTTTGTTCTGAAAGTACACGGGATATTCCATTTAGATTTAAAAAAATCTTGTTTCATTTCCCACCCTGTATATTTTAGGAGATTTTTAATATCCGTTCATCAAGAAAATTCATCGGAAATGTCCCCACTACTTCTTTTTAATAGGTTAAATTGGTAGGGAACAAGTGATATATTTTTTGGTAACGTGGCTTTTGATTATTTCTGAAGCCTCTGCGTTAATCTTATCAATAAGCACCCGTTGAAATTCTTATCAATAATTGTTATAAAAATCAGACTTCAAACTTGATGCATTGGCTTCAAATTAAACAAACGTTTTGCCACACGCAATGTATTGTATGCAATAAATAAAATCATACGTAATTAAGACTTTACTTTCTAGATCATGTACTATAATAAATAACTGCTTCAAAATGTGGAGCAATAACTCATATCGGCTATATTACCATCAACTATACTGGTTTCAATGTAATTTATTCATACTTTTAGATATCTAAAGCTGCCTGCCGCTGTACGCCGAGTTAACCTGATTTAGTAGCTGTTAATATTAATCAATATTACAGGTGACGCACTAAAATACAAGGTGTATATAAATATAGACAAATAATACGGTTTATTTGTTTAGCTATATCTGTACGGTAATGGCTGGTTAATAATTCAGTACTGTTGAGAGTTATTTATATAGCAATTTAATAATGACTCTGGTGCCATCCACGTGGTAGCCAATATTTATTCGATTATTATCAATAGGTGATCCAAAAACTAGATATTAAATAATAATATATTATTAAACGAGCAATTCATCACGTAGTGAGTCAAGGCACCTGAGTGAATAATGGTTATTAATTTTGAGTTAAATCTTATACTTTGTCCACGACCGTTATCAATTTTTTTGTTGTGTACGAGTTGTTTTTTAATTAATAATGCATTTCTGAGGAAGCTGTGGCGAAAAATTAATTGAGTGAGTATGTGGTGTGCTAAATAAAAAAAAATGACAATCTTTGGCAGTGTTCTGTATTCTGCAGAATACCTGAAGGGACAGCTATAGAACATCTAGGTCAGAAGTTATGAGAGTGGGAAATACACCTTCAATTTATATGATCCACTCCAATTGCGTGTCAGCATAGTCACATGAAAATTGTGTCTACACTCATAAAAACTCTATGCAAATCATGGCATGCAATGTCAAGGATTAAACGTGAACTCATTAGTTTTGTTCATGCTGATATACTTCTTGTGTTCAGCTACTTTAAATGTGATTCCAAGTCCATATATTTGTAATAGAAGTAATTATCATGATCTCGCAACTCTGCTAGGATTCTAGGAATGACTTAAGGCGGTGTGGTATGTATAATTCCCATTTCCCTATATAAGACACTTTGTTACAATTTTCCAGATATACCTACGAGCTTTGTACGAGTAATTGATTAGATACATTTTAGAATCATGTTTTTAAAATCCTAATTAATATTAATTTATAACTATAGTCTAGAACTATAAGTCTAGAGAACCCTTTTCATGGTTATATGGTATTTCCGACTTAATGAAAATAGTTAGATCATTTAGTAATTTTGAATGTGTCCTTTGGAATGTTCCTTCCTAGCAGGTTCCCAGTGCTTCAGTAAAAAGCATGCAATTAAAATTAGGGGGATATATTTACAAAGTTATTACGTCGTAACAAAAAATTACGTCGTACTCCAAAGAAATAAAACTTCCTCTACGGAATAGGACAGAACAAGCTGAATTTTTGCAGAGACCTTCGTTTTGATGTTCCAATGAAGCAGAAAAAAATATCATATGCCTACCCTTGTGCGTCTGGAGATATCGAAGGTCAAAGGTCATGAAAATCGGTTTTACGCGAAAATCTCGCTTCCAATGCATCTGACGTCGTAAGAACTCATAACAAAACTTAGGACTAAATTAACTTATTTTAAGTAATTTACTTCAAAAATCGCATTACTTGCCCGAATCAAACTTGGCCCTAAGTCTGAGCAAATTGCAATTTCTGGCTTCAAAGCACGTGGGATCATGCCTCTCAATCCGCAAGTGGTCTTGGGCAAAATGGCATATCGAAAAGCGGCTGAAGGTACTGATGATACTTGAACCAGTGTTCTTGTGGTGAATCTCGATGAATTATAAACTGGGGGTAATTCTTCGCCAAAACGCGGAAAGAAGGTGGCCGTGGTTGCTGGACAGAACATCACCATAAGCGACCTGGAAAAGAAAAAAGCTCCAGGTTTGACCAACAGTAAGAATAGGAAAAGACAACTTAGCAGCAGCTCTGAAGAGGAGGCTAATGACGTGGCTACTTCTGAAGCAGATGAGGTTGCCGATGATGAATTTTCTATGATTGACGTCGAAGCCGAAGATTCAGATGCGGAAAATCCTTGTTATGCGTACGAAATTTGAGAATCGTCAAACTAAAGTGAAGAGACGAATTGCGACGTATGCAAACCTGATCAATTCGTTCTTGTAAAATTCAGGACGAACAAACGGGACCGATATTTTATAGCAAAAATACTCGCAGAAAGAAAAGTTTCAAAAAAGAAATGTTCTGTGTATATCCGCAGATAACAGACATTTCAACAATCTCCAGGGACCAAATTGTGAAAAAAGTGAATGCGAAAAGTTCAAATAGAGGACGGTTCATTTTCTATATTAACAAAGAAGATGAAAATATAATAGAATAAAATCATCTTATTTTTGTTAGACTTTTTTAGTTTTGTTATCTTCTAATGCAGAATTTAAGTGTTTAGTTTTTAATCGAAATGTACGGCTGTGGTAAAACTGAGAATAAACCTTTATTTTTAATTTGTACCGTTTTTTAATGTATAAAATGCATGATTCTGGGAAAAAAAATTTTTTAAGTATACATTTTGATCCACTTTGCCCAAAACTCAAAACTAGTTTAAAATGGATTTTACGTGATATACAATGAGTGATCCACTTTACCCCATATTACTGGGGAAAGTGGATCACTATACATGTATAAAAAAAATATTTGAAAGTTAGTTTTACATAATGTAACGATAATGTTCGAATCCTAGATACTGAAAGAACCTAAATATGAAGTTTCAACAAAAAATTCAAAGCGGTTACAAAGCTGTTGCAAAAAAAATCGATTATTTTGATCTACTTAGCCTCGTTTGACAGTATAAAAAAATTAGACGGTAAAAATAGTAAAAAATAGTTTTTCAATGCACACTTTCACCGTCTTCATACCAGATGCAACTATAATGCCTTTGGCGTCAAATTTTAATTACTTGTGACCAAAAATCATTTTTATTAAGTTGAATACCATTTTCGATAATTGGAAATGAAATATAACAATATTGTTGCAAAACAACAAATAAATGTTGAGAGAAATTAAATTCCTAACATTACACATAATCCAAGCTTTGCCGATCCTTCATGACAGTAGAAGATAAAATATAAACAATTTAATCATGAAGTCAAGCTGTAAGTAGGAATATTTTAAGTAGGTTATGTAGGATCGGGATCATTATAACCTGACCTAGTTATAATTACATATACACCCTTCCCACAAAACAAATACCTATCAAGTACAATAATTGTGCACTAACTGTTCTTTAGGAATCGGGGGGAATATTATGAAAATGTCGAATTCGAATCTATTAAAGGATTCTCCATACCCTTTTATATATTTTTTAGTCGTCTGAGCTACATAAAATACGATCTCACACCACTTTATAAAAGGGATAACGCTGACATAAGCTCGCTTTGTTTTTAGTGTTTTTACCCAGACAGAAAGTAAACTAATAATAGGTATTTTTTCAGCGTCTGGCCTATGGTAGCAATAAGTTGATATGTCGGAGTAATACCAATTAGTACGTAAAATGGCACTGGATAAAGCAGCCTCATTAATAATTACATTATTGCCCTATTGCCTTTCAATATTTAATAAATGATTGCGTAACATGACCAGAGTATCCGTTTGTATATCGTTTGGCTTGTAAATTATATTTTAGCTGAAACTAAAGAATATTATTGCTTTATAGTTTTTATTTCACTGATAGAAGAGTAGTAATAAAGGCGTGCAGAAAATATAATTATTACTGCTTCCGAAAAAAACTGTGCAGCCACCTCTGTGCAGTCGCGGAATATTCATATTAATATTAAATTAATTTAGTTTCCAACTTTAAAGAGTGAAAAAACTTACACACAATAAATAGGAGAACCTGGCCAAGAATAACATACTAAGGTAAAATGACACATCGAGGTTTTCTCTAAGTTGGTAACTTTCATATACTTATACTACTTATAGATGTGCCATAAAATGTAAGAGCATAATTCTAAGTGGAGCGTTTCGTGGGTTAACAATGGGAGTGAATTAAGCGAGGGTTAAATATTTGCAATAATTATTATTCTTATTATTGATGGGAAAATAAAGTTTAAGCGTTTCATCGCCGTAAAAGGTTTACATTTGGGTAAAATGACACACTGATAACTCGGTTAAAATAACATAGCATGTCGTTTTATCCAAGTTCACATATCTTGTGAAGTAAAATAAGTGTTATTGTTGTAGTATGGTAGGAAAATACAAAAGAAAAAGCACTTGTTAGTCGTAGGTTTAACATCAAATGCAGAAGGCCATTTACGTCACAAAATGACCATTACATAACCACGTCAGATGGTTCCAAGCTATACTGAGTATCTAAATTACCCTCAGAATCTCCTGTAATTTTGATTTAAAAAAAGATAATAGTAATAAACATATATTTATTTCAAAATTTGTTATTCCAAATAAATTTCAAAAGTTATGTTCCATAAATCTGTACTAAAACAATATATCTGCCCTTGTAGAGCTTCAAACGTGCACGTGTGTAGAGCAAAGAAACCCATAAAAATCTACACCTGAGTCCTAATCACGAATGATAGAGGGCGTGCCTCAAAGAGACCAATTCATATCACTAATAAAATGTGAACGTAAAAATACACCTTTTAAGCCTGTCAAGTGTCCTTAAAACGCCGCTTTAAATGTCATTTGGAGAAAAATGCAATTTTATTAATATTAATTTAAATTTTAAAGGCAAATATCTTGGGGAGTTAACAGCTTGGGGATATAACAGTTCGTATCAATATTCGGAAAGGAAACTTTTTTATCTGAAAAATATGAGGATATTAGGGTATCTATTTAAAATAAACATGAAGGCACAAAAAGTTAGGATGCTTTAGTCATACAAAGTGAAGGAACCTCCCCGTACCAAATTTCGTGCCCATATTAAAATGTGTTCAATAGTTATGCCAAAAAAAAATTTAAAAAAATTAACTTTTACGACCTTTTACCTCGGCTGGCATCAACTTTTGGTAGGTATAAAATAAATTTAGCTGAACCAATTTTTTTACGAGAAATACACTTGCTCTGTGTACTATTACTTATGATCCACCCTGTATATTCACATATAATAACAGGATGTCGTTTCATTATCGATCTGATTTTATAACACCACGGTAGTAATCCAGCCCTATACTCAATAATAATATAATTGTGTTATGATGGTTTCCATTACGACAAAGTAGCAAGCTTGTAATCAATGCTAACAGGAGATAGTAGAGCGGCAACCCTAATCAATACACTTGATCCTCACACTATTGACAACGTGAACGCTACTATACCAGGCAGCCCAGTAGTGCACGCACGCGAAGGGACAAATCCTCCTTTCTCCTACAAAGCAATTTATTACGACGTCCATATTTCCCAAGATAAGCTGCTCCTGTTTCGCTTGCTAGAGACAGAATTGGGATGATCATTTTGTGGAGAGGTTATTCTCCTTTTAACCCCGTTTGACATCGATACGATTGAATGGAAATAGGTTGAAACTAGTGATTCTGATACGGGTTATTTTAGGGACTCGTGTGTATGGATAATAATCAAAGGAAAATTAACGTAGAATGGTCGTTGAACCTCGATGAACAGCCTTCATTAAAATTAGGTTTCATATTATTATAAGGTTTTTAACTTTAAGAGAAAATATTGTAAGGAAAAGTTGTAACAATACATAATAATATATGATATAGGGTAGATGCACCATTTGTGGCCACCTTAATACATTTTGTGAATTTGAATTTTAATAAAAAGTTTACAATATATGGTACAAATTCCAAATTATTTTTATTGCGAAGCTGTGTGAGTGCTAATTTAATTATAGGAGTTTTATAAAATCCATTTTGCCATTAAAATTAGTAATTAAATAAAAACCATACAAACATTTCACACCATACGTGGGCACTTTGTTCCTAAAGTGGTTATTTGTGGTACTATTTATGGTCATACTAGGTCATCATCCATACCCATCAACAGAGAAAATAATGCAATAATGGAGACAAGTTATAATACATTTATTTTACAAAATGAATAACATATAAGATTAAATAATCGGGATAGCAGGTAATAAAAAATCATTTGACAGTTTAGAAATATCGTTGATATCTTTTCTGCGAGAAAATATCCTCATGAATTTTTTTGAACGGGCGGATTAATTTCTTCAAAAATATCTTCGAGATCATACCAGATCTCATCTTTTCTTTCTGATCATCTCCAATCTTTTCCGCTGGCTTCCATAGTGCTGATCAACATAGAATTTTCTTTTTGTTGTGATACTATTCCTGGGAAATATTTGTTCTCGTATCGATCAATTACATATTTTTTAGTGTCTTGTTTTCTGTTTCGTCCTTTCTATTTAGATTTCTTGACTGTTCATCACCTTTGTCTTTATCTAACACATTTGTGCTATTTTCGCATCTGTTTAAGTCTTGGATTTCTTTTGCCTTTTCACCTTTTAAGTCTTCTCGACTTTTTCTGTTTCGATTTTCCTGTTCGATATTCCGTCTTCACTGCTTTTCTCGGGATATTATTTTCTTCAATGTTTGATGCGTTCAGTAAGTGTTCTTCAATATTTGGTTCCTTTGTGTTCTCTGTATTGATTTTTTTTGTTTAATTTTTGGATTATTTTCCTTTCCTTTCTCTATCTGCTTTCTTTGATTCTCTACTCTCCTTTTTTCGATTTTTTTCTTGATTTTTACGTTCTTTTTCTTTTTCTTTTGCCTCAGCTATTTCTATCCATTTTGCAAAGGTTAAAACAGAAGGCATAATTTCTCTTTTCCTCTTCTTAGTGGTCGCATTATCGTTGATTGGATAAATTAATATATTACTCAAAATATCTATCGCTTTTCGTTTTGGTGTCAAAGTTATGTTAGTTTCCCCAATTGAAGCCATTTGAATTCGAAGGATAATCAAGCAACTTGTTCAAAAGTTTTCTAAAACATCGATTGACTCACAGCTTGTATTTATTTTAGAAGCTGTGGTAAATAATTGATCATTTATCATGTTATCCGTTTCTGAGTCTTATTGCGATAATCATTATCTCTACTGGCAGACATATTAAATTCAGGAAAATCACACTCCATGATATCTTCGTTCATAAGAGGATCTATACCATTATCTTCTATTTCAATTATGACATTATTAGGTTTATTGTAGGTCATATATTTTAATGGGATAGTTCGTTTGTGACCTGAGTGTAGTGCTTCATTTTCAGCAAACTCCTTTAGGTTGTTTTCTTCATTATTAAATTGAAGCCAGACTTTAAAGAGACATTCATTTTCGCTTGTATACCAAGTGCCTAAAGTCTTTAAAGGTCGTTGATTCAATTTTATATTCTAGGTACTTTAAATGAGTTTAGGTTCTTCTTTTAGAGTAATTTTAGGAATAATCAATATTATCTGCTGAAAATGGACAATGGAAAATGGAACAAGCTACAGGTCCTGAAACTATTTTTAAGTGTATTTGAGAAATCCATATCTTTCATATGCTTGTCTAACATCTGAGAAATATCGGTTTTTTTACATGTCTTCCATTGTGAAATCTAAACATTTTGTCTTCCATTTACTCTTTAATGGGAAAAAGAAACTTACATCAAGTGGTTGCAAAATATGGCAACCTTTTGGTGACTTTCCTATACCCCATGCAGCTGGTGCATTTTTAAGTATTTTTTCAGGTAAACGGTCATATTTGAAAGGAGTTAGTGGGGAAGCAATGTTTCCCACGGCATTTGCTGTGATAAGGGTTGTTATATTTTCTTTATGAGAACTGGACGACGTGTTGTATACTGGAGTGCCTTTTTCCGCAAAAACGATGTTTCAGCCATGTTCCATATTCTTGAAGGGCCTTCCAAAACAGTATTATCATATAGTAAATTCAGAGTTTCTGTGAACCAATTTCTGATTTTTTCTTCTGTGATCAAAGACCCAGTTCTGTTAATATACTCAGAGTGTGTTAGTGAAATATTTGTATATATGCGCAAAAAATAGTTTAAACCACTTTCTATCAGTGGTTCTATCATTTTGGCAGTATTTCTAATCCATTCCAGTATTTGCTTTTCTATATCCGTGCCTAAAATGGGACTTTTTCCAATGTTGCCAGAAGTTTTTGGAGCTTTTCTATTTAATATATTGCGAATTGTGATCCGAGGTACCTTGTACAAAGTGCAGACAGTTTTAATTTTCATATCTTCCCGAATAGCTTCTACCGCATTTCTTCTACTTGGTCGGGTTCGTACTGAAGAAAGATTATTTTAGTTGTCTTTGACGATTTAGTGTTCTATTTTATTTTATCGATAGCTTGATCATCTTCCCTAATCTCATTTCGTTTATTACGAGGCATTATCTGCAAATTTAAATAAAAATAAAATATAAAAATTGTATTTTGTTCTGGCCACAAAAGGAACATCGAAATCATACTAGTGGACACTTTGTGACCACTAATCACTAATCGACTAACCAAAGTTATAAGTTACATTGGTCGCCACTTATTTTTCTGTGGGGCTACAAAAGGAACTTGAGCTACCCATTAGTAGCCACGGGATGTCCACTAATAGGACAAATAAGGTAATTTAAGTTCCATTTGTGGCCACTAATTTATTTAGTTTTATAAAATGGTAGCGTCAATTTTACAGGTATAATAATGTTCTACAATGATTCCCAAATTAGCGATTTAATGAAATGTCTCAATACTTTTTCTATGAAATAAATTATACTCTAAATGAACTTGCCTTGTTTCTTAAGCAATACACTAACAAAAGGGCACACGTGTTCTCGTCGGTTTTGTATGGAACAATATGAATAATCAATCTGACAGAGGGCACTGTTGCTTACCTGATATGATGAGGGGAATTTGAAATGTTTCTAAACCGCTGCTTTTATTGGTTCAATAATAACGGAAGTCTAGTTATTTCAAAATTTATGTTATGCTGACCAAAAAAACGGTACACTGTCTACAAATGGTGCATCTACTCTACAAACACTATCAGACATGAATATTGCACTAGTACTTTTAGTGTCGTTTGCTCGTTAGATTAGGTTCTGATAATCAAAAAATACTTCTTTGAAGCAGGATTTAAAGCAACATTTTTATACTACTTAACTTTAAAAATAGACGGATTTTCAATCGGTTTGCAGCATATGAAAACCTAATGTTTTATTCTTCAAAATCTTAATTCCAAGGGTATTGTACAGGGTTGTGAAATCCTTATGGAAAATTCGTTGAAATTGGGGAATGAAAAATTTGTTCAACTTTTTCGTAACGATTTTTAAATACCCCATAACATTTTAGACTAGGGGTAACTGGCGACTTAATTTTTATTTTTGTAAAGGCGTTGAAGAACGATTTATAGAAAATAAATAAAATCAATTTTTCCCCCAATTTTAAAGATCTGTAACTTCAAGGGGAAGGGGTATTGGAAAAGAATTTATATGAAAGATCCACCTTAATTTTTGCTGAAAATATCCCTTAAAATCTGTCGCATTAATTTAGAAACACCCTGTATACACCAGGGAATGGGGTCATTTACCTTATCATTACTTTCAGGTTAATTTAATCTGAGGTCGACAAGACGAATCGTGATAAGAAAAATCCAACGTTGTCTAGAAAATCCCAACTGTATTTCCCGACTATTTGAAAGAGGATGGAAACGTGTGACGCACCAGATATAGGTACTAATATAAAACTGAGAACACGGCTGATTCTCTTGGCGCCAGACACCATACATGCACATGTTCGTTGTGTACTTGTCTATGACACTGTTTCCATATACGTTGCTTCTGGCCTAATGTAAAAATGCAGCCTCGAAAGCGGCAAATTGAATACCACCAGCTTATCTGTTCAGGGCTCGAGCGCAACGTAGATTTGTCTTGAGGTGCCATATGCTATGTTTAGCGTTTAGAGATGTTCCCACGTATCTTATTTGGTAGTTAAAAGTTTACACAAGAGACTATCTTGTAATATCGAAGTCATTAGATAATGATTTCATAATACTTTAACAGGGTATCAGTTGTACTGGAATTTAAGATATTGTTATAAAATATTTGAGTCAATCTACAGTAAAACCCCTCCATAGCGGCCAAATAAAATACTGGAATATGAATGCCGTTATGGAGGGGTGGCCGTTATTGAACAGAACTACTACTTATACTTGAACAGTTTTAATATTACAGGTAAAACTAATATTCGAAAGATTAATAATTATTAAACACTAGCGGCCAAGTGACCCGGGCAGCTTTCACGATCGGGAATGATGCAATGAATAAATGTTTATAAAAATTAACGCCAGCCGATATGATTTATATTTTCATACTAACATTCTCTGTAATTGAATGAACCATATAACCCAAACATATACATAGATAACAATACAGTTAGGTCGTCTTCAGTAGGACGTGACCATGTCGAGCTCGCTCGCATTCACGAACCAGAATTATTTTCAGTACTAAAAATGGACCATTTTGGCGTAGAAAATTTTGATTTGCTTAAGTAATCGAACAAGTAATCAAATTTTACACAATTTTATAATATCTTATAGAAAAAAAGTAGATAATGTAGGTACTTAAATTATGAATTATTTACATAATCAATTTTTATTAAAATGTCAATGACGTAAGCTTTAATTATTTTAGTTTATTTTGCAAAACTTCAAATTCACTTTTCAACAAAAGTTGAGCGACATCTATGGCTAATTCACTGCTCTTACATATGCAAAAATGTGTAAATCTTATAATTTGTCACAAACTTCTGTCATATTTGAGAGCGTGGTTTTGTATTTTCCCCGAGATTTTCCGATCCTTCAATTTCACTGTCAGAGCTGTCGTCATTTTTCCGTAACTCAACAAACATTTCAGAACTTTCTGTAAGAGTATCGATAGAAGCAAATTCCCCCAAACTAATCATTTTATGGTTACTCGTGGCAATTAATTAAATTAAATTAATTAATTAGTTAATTAGAAGAGGAATCTCATCTTCTGTGTTAAAATTGAAATCGGCTTGCAGTATATTTAGGAAACCTGCTGTGGCAAAACAATTTGAATTGTTATTGGTGATACATTTTCCGTGTGGTGTAGTGATCCAAATTAATACACTGACTAAATTGTTGTAAATATGATAATCCCCTTTTTATGTACTTCCACAAAACTTGTCACTTTCGATTATACTTGTACGCGAACTAGAAAACTGCTGCTGGACTCTGGTGGCGGTATCATCTAGCGGAATATCGCTGCACTGCCTCTGGAATACTGACTGTCTTGGCTGGTAATTTTTCTACGCCTTGGAATTTATCTCACTTACTGCTCTGCTGTTGTTTCCAAACTATCACAGTTGCTATCACTTGATAGTAACTGTGGAAGTTTGTTTCCTGTTCTTGGTTGGTATTATAACTGCAATTTACCTTCACTGGGCTAGGAAGCTACCCAGCTTCTCCCTTTTATCCCTCATATATGCAGTTTCACTGCTTCAAAATGCTCCATTTGTATTAGTATTACTGCTTACTTAGCACTAATTTACACTGATTATATGAAATTATATTTACTTTTTACTAATTAACTTTCACAGAACTGAAAAGGCTGTTGCCTCGAACGCCGTAACTCGACTCTCTTAAAATTGTTGGTTGTTGCTACGGATGTCCCGTTTTGAAAAACAGATGCAACTTCCTGGTTACTTACTTCTTTCTTGTAGTGTTATTTTAATCTGCCCAATAAGACTGATTCATAATATTTGATTTTTATAATTACACTTGAAACTATTACATCTTGACCATCACATATTATAATTTTCAATTCTTTTCTTATGCATCCGTTTGAAAGAGGTAATGAGAACAACTGAACATTTTTGTCTCAGTGTTTCTATCGAATATTTTTTCGAAAACAAAGAGTTTTATGAAAATTAAACTAACACAATGTCAAATAATATAGCTTGCTTAACTACGTCCTAACTTTACGCTCTGAATAAATATACGACACTTCTACTTCTTGTTATCAGTATACCCTGTAGAGTCGATTTACTCGATATCAATATTTCACGTAAGTTATCTAACCACTAAATAACTCAGTAGACTGTTACTTCAAGACATGTTTCCAAGACCAACAATCCCGAGAGTCAGATGGACGCTACTCGAGCTACATGATTCAGCGGGAGATGCGACCGTCAAAGAGAAAGAGTACGCGCGTAGCCGCTCCGGAGACACGTGGGAGGCGACCAGATTACGGGCCCAATTAAATATTATGTATTATTGCAGCGGTCAACGAGTTTCACTTTACAACGGCAATGCTATGGCATCTTCCATACAAGCCGTTTAACTTCTTATACGCGCCGGGTACCATAAGCATCACTAATTGTATGGTTTCTTTTTTATAAGGTCACTCAAGGTCACGTATTTTTCCAGGCGAGGACAACACGACTAAATAAATGACACCACATCGGTCACGTGACTTTCAATAAAAGGAAATACACCGATTCACGTAGGTGCAACGTTTATTCCTTCAGAAAATGTTCTAACCCGGCTGCAGGTAAAAATGTTTACACTTAATTGTATTCTAAAATTCTAATTGTTTCAATAGCTCTCTTGACATGACATACTAAAATAAATGTGTGTATTTAAAACAAATAATATAATTAAACGTATATTGTTTCTAAAGCGTTGGTGTAGGAATACCATTATGATTTGCTCCAATCAGTATGAAAAGATACATTTTATGGATTAGTGGATTGATGAAGAAAATTGTTAAAATCAACCTTGTAGCTTATATACAACGTAACGTTGAACATTTTTTGTTTCATTTTTTTTTTAAAACACCGTTTGCACTAAAACTCTTATTAATGATGTCATATTGAGAAAACGTTGGCCCTGCCCCCAACGTTTTCAAGTGGCCAACCCCCTGCCCCTAACACCAGGGATACCAGTTTTTTTGCTTCTTATGCACCCAAGTAACTAGTTCAGAAAAAAATTTCTTTACAAATGCTTATATAGGACTAATACAAATTGGACTTTAAATAACGGAGATACGCCCCCTGATGCAATCTGGAAAGAGAAAAAATAATCGAGAAACTTCTAGAAGCGTCTAGAACCTTGAAAAGGGGGAATAAGGGCCAGGCAATCGTAGCGATAGTCAGTCTTGACATTCTCAGAGGCAAGATTATGTAAAAATCAACTAAAAGTGTTCAGTTTACGATAGTGATTTCTTAATATAAATAGTCGATAGTAGTGAATTGAATTTTATACGCCTTTAAATGCAGATCTTTCGTTAAAATTCGTTGAGTACTACCGTATGAAAAGTCAATTTCTGCTCGAACGCCGACGAATTGACGTGTGTGATTCTTCACGCACACTATCTTGGTTTGTCAATTAGAATACCACTTTACAAACGTTTGCACTAGATCACGAATTGTACGCTCACTTGGCACATTGCGTCCAAAAAGTGATCGAAGTTTTCTTAACGCAATCGTAACTGAGCGCCTGCTTTCATAATAAATTTGTACGATTTGTATACGTTGCAGAGCCATGATGATTTTGCCATGTGTTTCGATACCAACTATATAAATTCAAACTCCCAACGATCACATAATTAGTTAATTTTATAGCATATTATAATATTTCCATCGGTTTTAAAAGCAACATGCATTGGCAACGTCACAATCACAAAATCACACATTTACGAATTTACCGAATGTTATGCCTTGATATCATCAAAACGATCTTTTCACGCCGTTTTGTTCTATCGTTTTTATTAGGCCGACCAATAACGCGGATCCATTTCATGTCACTCATTGCGATCAACAGCGACCCACGTTTCATGGGCATTAAAACCCGTATAAATAAAATTGTCCCTCGTCGTCGTAAAACTCGTTCGCAAGGACGCGTTTATTTGTAAGCAGCCATTGTTTTGGCCCGTAATTATCCTGCAAAAAGGACGAGTTTGACGGCAACAAAAATCAGATGTCATTTGGATTAATTCACCGGATGAGAATAAGGACCTGGGAGAAAGGGCTTGAAGAATGGGGTCGAAATTATTGCCCGCGGGCGATGGTGGATGAGTGGACATCCTGACAATTTGGGCTATACCCAACTGCACCCAACAAGTGCGCCTAAATCTCAGAATGATGATTGATTTTTGGAATAAAGATCAGAATTATTTGTTATTTTGATATTGTGACTTTTCAACTGCTTTGTCAAATTCTAACCTTAATGAGCAAAATTAACAAAAATTACAAAATCGTTCAACTTCCTTATACTCGTATATTGAAGACCTGTATAAATCCTACATAATAGATAATAAATATTTTATTAAAAAATACTTCTCTTTAACCTCTTAATGACCTCTTTAATGTTTTTGATATCTTTACTCAAGTCATATCTTTTTGACGGCGTCAACATGTAGAATATAGGTCTTTTATTTTAACATCTACATCTGTTGTTCCATAAAGGTCAAATTTGGGGCCTCTGTTATTTTTACTGTTCAAGAATGACCTATCCCTTGAACAAAACTATCGATCTTTTCTTGTAACATCTACATCTGGTGTTCCACCTAGGTCAAATTTTGAGCCTCTATTAGTTTTACTGTTCATGAATGAACTCTTCTTAAATCAAAGCGTCTTTTCTACGGACCCAGTCTCTCCTTCACTGGCAACTATATTTTTGTATAAGTTTAATACAATTTGCTGTGCCTGTATTCCCAATTGTTTCCTACTATTTTTAACTGGCGTTGCATTTAAACCACCCTGATTTTGACTGGTGCTAGGCTGAGGATCTTCCCACGGTTTAAACATTTTAATATAGTTAAAGAACACTTCTGAAACACAGTTTAATTAAATGCGCTTTGACACACCAAACTAAAAAAATTCACAAAATACTATTTCCAAAGGCTCAAATTTATCACATTATCCGCGAAATAATCATAATGTCCGCCACAATATACCTAATCACTTTAAAATATATTAATAAATACCTATACCGGAAATACCAAATTTATGCACTATAATATGCACTATAATTAATCACAGTATCACCCAATTAATCACAATGTCCGCTAAAATATACCTAATCACGTTAAAATATTAAATACCTATACCAAAAATACCAAGTTTATTTACTCAATATGCCTATAATACGTCGCGTCGTACCTATACGCCATGAGATGTCTAGAATTCTACAATATCGCTGCCGAAATGAAATACTTCCCTGGATAGTCATAACCTAGGATAATATGCGTCCGATTGTAGCCAGATAGTGAAGTATATCCGTGGTCTTTGTCGCTTACATGCTTTTCTAGTGTAATTTACCTCGATACTGGATGTTTGACAAGTCTCTCTTCACACGTGCTACCGCATTTTTAACAGCGTTGTCAAGTGTAAGCGATTTCCAGGCATCCTGAAATGGACCCTATCCCCTATTTAGTTAAGAAAACTGCGATGTCGTGACCTCTGTTTTGTTTAAAGAAGAGATAACGATTTTTAAATAGTAAGTGGTTAGGGTATAAGCAGGCACTAGGAAAGACGTGGTGCGGGGTAGTTTAGATAAGTCGGGATATAGTTGAGACGTGGGATTGCGTAAAAGAAGCAGGTAGTTTGACTCTGGTGTGTTAGTGCTTGATGTCAAATTTCCCAGGTTAGTAAATATACTTTATTTGTAATGTTTATTATTAAATTTGCATCTCGAGAATTATAATTATTTTATTAAAATTGTCCGTATTATGAATTGTTTTTGAACTATGAATAATTATGATACGTTATGCATAAACTATGAACATTTTACTTGTTTATTTAGTGTGTTCAGCTCATTCTCTTCTAAGATTATTTCATTTTAATGGTTTATTTAGTTCGATCTAAGTAATGTTGTTGACCTTTTTTTATGCCATTCATGGCTACGAGAAGGTTTTTTGTACTTGTGTGTTTTTCTTACTACATTGACTTAATTGCCGCTTATTGTATGAGATGATGAATGTTTGTGCCTTGTTGAATTTATTAACCCTTTTCCCCGTGCCTGGGCGAATACACTAGTTGCCTCCCGTATGGGACCTTCGTTTTTGCACCAAAACCTTACAATTACTAGCTGAGTTGCTAACTAACAACAAACTCTTGAATTTTGCATATTAAGAATGATTGTATCTTAAGACACAAGTATAGGAAACCTTGTAAGTTTTCATTTTACTTTCACCTAAATGTCCAACAGCATTATTGCGATTCTTTTGAATAGAGATAGAGGGTTTCTCTGCCGTGCTCTTTCCCCTCGTGAATTCAAGGCTGAGTACGGCATGTACTTATTTTAAATTGTTCATAAATTGAATACCTGTTTAAATAAATCAGTAGGTGTATTAAAATGCTTAGTCTTTTCTTTTTCATCTCAAAACTCCCGCTTTTCGTTAGTAACCAGTACATCTCGGACAGGGTTATTTTAAATTAAATACAACGTAGGGTAGGTATTTTTCTTTTTGACGATCACGCACCCCGGCCATGTGTTTCTCTGATTATTATGTTGGACCGACCTGGGTTGGTTACATTATAATCCTTTCAAAAATATAAAAACTATATGTATTATTTCTGACAATATTTAAGTAAACACGTAAGTTTTACGGAGTGTACCCCTGAGAGTGGAGGACAACAACTTAGGCTGTGCCGATGTGCAGTTGGGACCGCACAAAAGGACAGTAGGAGTAGCCGCATTTGCGGCGCAAGCAGCCGTACCGGCCGAACCGTTGAGTGTCCACAGGGCTGCTACTATTGATTAAATGTCACCAAGCTCTTCACGGCCGATTTACCATGCACCCACTCCACCGGACCTAACATATCTATATCCACAATGGACTACAGCAGTTACGCTAGCATTACTCACAGATACATAACATGCTCTCAGTCAGGCTAACCTACGCCCATTACAGGCATCTCTGCTTTACAGATAACGCGCCTCTACTTCTCCAAACTGGATTCCGCGTATACGGCACACCATATTTACTAGGGTCGTAGCGGAGAAGATGTTTTCTTGTTTTGATTTCGTCCGGTTACTGCCTTTTGTAGCTCAAATATGGGTGTTGTCTATTCCCGCTAAGTGGTCGTTTTTATAATGAAGTGTTTCATTGGTCCCAATACGGATTCAAAGCTGCAATTTACATATTAATCATTAACTAACCATCATTAAAATGTATCTTTGAAGCTGTCTTCGAAAGAAGGAAATCTTATTACCGAATTGACAAATATTGTAATTTATAATGCGACACAGGCTTAAAAAATTCATTTAAATCTAGTTCCTAATTTTAATATTTAGTATGCCCTCCTTGCTTCTCAATGACTGCTAACATTCGATGAGACAATGAATTAAATAAATTGTCTATAAGGTTCCTAATGCCAGCCATTAGTTCTTCTCTGTTGTTAAACTGTCTTCCTTCAGTATAAACGCGTTTGACCAACCAATCTCATAAGTTTTCTATGATATTTAAGTCAGGGGAAATAGCTGGCTATTCTAAAACTGGAGCATTATTAGCAAACCACGTTTGGATTACTTGAGCGATGTGAATAGGCGCAATGTCTTGCTGAAATATCCATTCTTGATTCGGAAATAAAACTGCTATGTTATTAACCTGCCTTTGAAGCAACTCCAAATACTTTTGAGCACAGTTTGCCGACCTTCTAAAAACTCTATTCCAACTCTCCCTTGACTTGAAATCGCCGCCCAAATCATTACCGATCCTGTCCGGCTGTAACGGCGGCGGCGTGCCAAAACTTTTCTTCCATTCTAATGTCATGAAAGTAATATTGGAAGCCATCAGGGCCATCTAGCTTAAACTTTTTTTCATCGCTGAAAACGACTCTCTTCCACTCCTTTGTCCAGTTAAGATGATTACGTGAAAATTCTAAACGTGCTTGCATATGACGTGCGAGAAGTGAAGGTTTCTTGTATGGTTTTCTTCTTCTTAAGTTTGGACACTCCTTTAGTACCCTTTGAATGGTTCGAACGGACGCATTACTTCCACTCCGATCCCTAATGTGCCTAGCTGTAGACGAAGAATTACACGACGTTCCCTTGAGGTTGTTGCAGTTGAAGGGCGTCCTCGTGGATTATTAGTGATGCCCACGAGACAAACGAGACGATACTTTCACAAAGTCTCGTCTTGTCTCGCCGATAAGATATCTAGTCTCGTATCGAGTCTCGTCTCGCAGCCCCCAGTCTCGTCTCGTCTCGCTTCTCGTACGAGAGTCTTCCAAAAGTATCGAAGTCTCACCGTGCATAATCTTGTTCCAGGGATACTTACCTACTTGCAATGATGTAAGTGTAGCAAAAGGAAATTACAGATGTTAAAAGATAACGTCATGTATTATACGAAGTAATATTTATTTGCAGATAAAACACAAATTTTAACTAATATTCTTAAACATTTAATTTTTTTTCAAAAATTAACAGTTTTCAGAGCTTTCTCTGTCACAAATTTTTCTGTTTTTTACCCAGTCGTTTAGGCATAACAAACATCGTGCAGATTCTCACTGAGACACTGAATTCTCACGACAAGGAAGAACACGGAACCACGATTTATCGTCTCGCACGATGCACGATTCCTTTATTATCACAATATCCGCGATTCGGCGAGTTAGTTCCGCGAGACTCTCGCACGAGACTCGATACGTATCGCACAAGACTTGAGACGAGACAAAAAATAGTCTAGTCTTGTCTTGCTCGAGTATCGTCTCGAGTCTCGTCTCGAAAACGAGTACGAGACTCTCTGAGAAACTGAGAAAACTGCAGAAAATTTGAGGTTTTTTGCGATTGTATTTGTAAAGCCGTCGTTCGGATTCATCAGCCTAAAAAACATGAAAAACCAGTAAAAAGAAGACTTCTACATTTTTTCCTGGAAACGCCGTTTCTGAACCCTGGATGACTGAACTAAAGAGAAAATTACCTACTTTTAAAATACTATATTGTAATCACTGGTGCTGGGTGGGACGCTTTACAGTAATATCAAATTACTCATATCAGTTGCATTTCAACACAAAAAATCCGTTGAATACTTTCTCACTTAGCATACAATAGTCTCGATCGACCCACTTGAAGAAAGTCAAACCACCTTATAAAATGTATAATTCTGTGTCGAAATCATATTGTCGAGGACAAATTATGTGTAGGTCTTTTATGACATATCTCAGTGCAAGTTACTAATTACCAGGCCTTCGGCTAATTAGTGACGTAGTATGGGCTGTATAATATGAGCCATACCTGGCAGATGATGCATTACAAAATAATGCCAAGAATTTTAAAAAAAAATCATTGGAAAATAAAAATAATCAAACAAAATATAAATATTCAGACATCAATACATAAATATTTAGGAAATTATTCAGATGAGACAAAACATACTTGAACATAATGAAAATATAATCCATAGTTACTTGTATACATACCAAGGCTAATGGCTTTAATACTTGTGTATTAAAGTTAAACTTTTCATTCAAGGAATCATTCCATTAAAAAAATATTATTTTTTTAAACATTATATTTTTGAATTTTTTAATGTAATTTATTTGGAAAAACAACAATAATTTATTTAAAGATTTATTTTAAAGATTTAATTTTCGATTTAAAAAAAAGTAAATTGATTTTTTCTAAATTCCCTTTAATAAGAACATTATTGTAAAAATGTTACTTTTATCATGGCCGCGTAAAAGTAATGGTGAATTAGTGATGAAATACGGCCAGTTTTTGCTTTCAGGAAGTACAGCCTAATAAATAATCTACTCTCCTCCAACGGCGATTATTATCCCGATTATATAATGTTTTTTGATACATTTTTACTGACAAACATATTGCTTTATTAAATATTAAAAAAATGTATATAAATAGCACAGCACAGTACACGTGATAGAAGTGTACTGTACTGTTAAAAAACAGAAACGTAACATCCAAATGACTTTTTTTAACTCAAAATACATCACGAAAATCTTGATAGTAACTTACGAGCCATGAAAACGAATATTCGACATGATGTGTGGACACAAGAGAAGAGAATATTGAAATCAGTACATCAAAGTAAACAATTTATAACAACTGTGTTTTTAATAACTATTCCCTCTAATAATTGTATGAATAATTGTTGTTATTCTTCAAATATTCTGCCGTTAATTTATCTTGCCAAAATACACTGGAGTTTTCCTTTTATGGATAAAATGTCTTTTTAATTAAAAATTCAGTAATTATGACAACCAGAAATTTTTTTCTAAAAACTGATGTTTGACAAAATCGCTTAACCTCCAGTCTCTCGATTTTTTCATTTTAAAAAGCCTTCATTTTACTATTCGATTATTTGCAAGATAGGTGTGACTGGCTCCTTCGCCAAAATTACAAATACGTGTACTTTTTCGCGTTATATTAATTATGAAGAATTCAACTTTCAATTTAAATTTAATAAAATGAGCAGGATCAATTCCTATCAATTAGGAGCTTATGTGGTACATCCTCCTTAAGAGGAAATATTTTTAAAAATATTTAGGAAATAATATAAAAAAACATACAAATTTATACAAAAGCAGCGGGCCATTCATGTGAGATAATATGCCATTCTCTTGTCGAGCGCACTTACTGAAGCCCCGAGTGCCGCCGTAATAGAAATATTAAATATATTTTGCACAATTAATCAATCATTCTGTCAGCTGAGCTCTAATTCATAAGCTTCTTGCTCTTAACAGCTACGTCTTAGGGACCATGGTCTGAATTTCTGGGGTGCAAATTGTTAGTTAGGTACTACAAAGTAGACAACAGAGAGTATCCAACTTTATTAAAAAATCCCTCACCACTATATTAATTTCGCGCCGTATTGTCACGCTTTACCCTGTTAATGTGACCACGCTTGATGTTTAGGAAGGAACGGAAGCAACTACAGTTTCCATACAAAGACTTAATGTATAACTAAATATTATACAAAATAGTTGAATAAGAAATCTGGGAAATAGTTGTAAATTGTTAATGAAATATGCAATTTCCGTTAGATAATATGATGAAATATATATATATATATATATATATATATATATATATATATATATATATATATATATATATATATATATATATATATATATATATATATATATTGAGAAAAAATAAAATACAACTTAAATCAAATTCAATAAATACAACAAATTAAATTAAATTCAGTATGATAGTATTTAGAAATCAAAATTATATAATATTATAATCAAAGTGTAATAGTTTCAAGTAAAATTAAATAAATTAAAGATTATGAATCACTCTGCTACGGCGTGATAGGAGCAAAATAATTGTAAATTTAAAGTAATAATTGTTAATTTGTGCTAAGTAACCAATAATACCACTGTAAATGGTCTAGAAGCATAAAAAGCAAAATTTTGCATACAATAATAGTTATTTAACGAACTAGTGTATTAATGACAGCGATTAATAATGGAGATATTTTAACGAGATTATTAATCGCGTTTTAATATACGAGTTAGTTACAATATTCAATAATTCATTAATTATTATAAAGTATCACAAACTGATTTGTATTTGTAAATATTTATATTTACCTTAGAAACAGTGCAGTTATTAAAATTGAAGGAAGGCACAGATAAATGATCAATTTTATGATATTCTGAATTAAAATTAAAGTTTATCGTTATCTTGGATGATTATTTCGGCGCTGGTAGACCTAGTATGTGGTGTTTTGACAATTTCACAGAAGATTTTTTTCGCTACCTATGTCAACTTTATTTTGTACTGAATTTTCAATATATCCTTCTGCAACAGCAGTGGATTTCCAACGACCCAGTCATTTAATGGCTGAAAATTCTACACCACTGACTAAAAAGACCACCACACAGACCAAGAAGACGTTTTACAAAACTACATTTCAAATATTAAGCGTGACATGACATTACTGACAGTGACATATTGATGACAAGGCGTCTTGATTTGGAAATTTATATTTATGCTTATGTTTCACTAAAATCGTTTATTAATAGAAAATCATGCATTAATAGGGGTCATTAATAAACGATTTTGTATATATTAATTAACCTCATAAATACACGGTCGATGGAAAAATTCATTATTTTGAGTCAGTAACTTCATCTTACAAATTAATCTTTTAAAGAAATTTATGTAAAAGACCTAATTTGACCCCCTATAAGACTATAGAGTGCTCATGACTAAAGTGATCCATCAATTAAATTTCTCGAGATATTTGGATATATCAGGTTGAAAATTACCCGGTATAATAGAAGAAGCATCAATTCCTCTCAGCGACAAACTAAAAGAGAGAGGAAATAGCAAATCATGCAAAAATACCGGGTGATAATTCATTTTATAATTGCCATAAAATTTGCCATGCATACCTGCATTGTCCATGCATACCTGCCATGCATACCTGCCATGCATACCTGCTTCAAGTACATTGTCATACTATAATTGTCGGTAAGTCAGTAATATTAAAAATGTGCTTGCAAGATGTTGATCACAGAGGCACATCATTAAATTCTCATGAGGAGACATTTATTATGTTCAAAATGTCAGAAGAGGAGACATTATTGCTAAATTAAATATGGCGACATTATGACGTTACTATTAAAAATTGGTTTAACAAAATAGCAAACCACCCGGGTCTCAATAACAAAATGAATCTGAAATTTCAATATTTTGTCCTATAAATTTAACAATTTTTCCAGGAGAAAGCTTTTAGTAAAATCATTATTTTCTTTTTTATCAATTCTATAATTTTTATAATGATTTTTTTGTCGTTTTTATGAAAAATATATATTTTTTATGTTTCTCATATATTTATTTATTAAATGATATAATGTTTCACGTTTTATGTGTTAATTTCAATCTTTCAGCACATTCTGCCTACGTCTTCTTTTCACAATCATTCCGCTGGATACTTAGTACCCTCGTAATTATTTTCATAATTATTATTAATTATTATTACTGAATGTTATGCCAGGCGAGACGCTTAGCGAAATTTAAATTATGCTAAGGTAAGAGCCAGACGATACCCAAGAAGATTGGATGATGATATGGATTGATATCACTGACTTTACACAATAATTGCTCTTCTGTGAACGGAACAATTATTCTTAACCGGTTGTAAGTGTATCGTTACATCCTTTGTTTAGGCATACGAAATCATTGTTTATTCAACAGCTAAGATCGTTGCACATGAAATCAATAATAAATCCAACAAAAATAAACCGTTAGATAGGAAATGAGTAAAGGATGGGTAAAAATATCTAGCATATAGGTATATAAAAGTTTTTCTATTTTAAGAGATATGTCCCAGCTTGAATCCGGCTAATAACATGAAATGTAAAAGGAACAATTTCGTAAATAATTTTCCTCAGAAAAGTAGATACATTTGTGTAGGAACCAACTGTACCTAATATAAGAACACTTAATATAGACAATATCTATAATACAATAACAATAATATAACCATATAAGTGGAATAGCAGAAGTAACAATAAGAGGTACTGCAAGTTTCGAAGAACTGAACTACGCAAGGTGAGCTGGATTATATTTGATTAACATTTGACATATTTGATTAATATTTGTTTTATTCATTTTATTAGTTCCAATTTAATTGATTTATATACAGTAAAAACAATACAAGGCCCAATATTGAACCCTGCGGAATTCCCAATATTAAATATTACTATTCAGAGGTTGCCAGATATGAAAACTACATATTTACTACACTTTACACTAACAAAATATCTCTTATTTTCAACAAAAATTCTAACCTAAATGCATGCCGAGTATTAGTCAAAATCTGTATTTTCCCAGACGTTTTAGTTATAATAATGAAATAATAATGAACGCCAATGAAGGTACATATGAAAAGTGATAAACCAAAATAGTGGCTGTCATCAGGTCCGAACTAATTAATTTACCAACAAAATCAAGGCCAAAATCTGGCCCTGTGGGAATAAAATATATTATGTTTACTTTAGTGCAGAACTGCTTACATATATTGGCAACCGACATTTGAAAGCATGATTTTCTCCAAGTAGTTTAGAAAATATTCTCAGCATTTATATAGTTCTAAAATATTAGACTTTGTCGTCGAGGGGCAGTATCCTATTGGATTATTTTGGAACTGATATATTAGTAGGAACACCTTACCAGAGCCATCGACTGCGTCGAATAAAATTATATGAGAAGATATGATAAAAGAGTCAACCCAATAAATTGGACAACATCATTGCTAGAGGATCGAAAAAGTAAGTGCCACCTCAGATTATTTAGATGCTAGATTAAATAGGCGATCCACAGGGTCTGGTACTGGGACCTTTCATTTTTCAATTTCTACATAAATGATATTGAGCCACGGTCAACAAATGCACATTTTACATTGAATGCAGATGATGATGATGCCCTAATAGGAGTACCTGATTTCGATTCCAGACCAAATAAATAACAGCTCCATTTTAATAATACAAATATATAGTTGACTGAAGGAGAGCGAATTTGGAGTGTGAATTTGGGAGTATATTTGGATGAATCCGGATTGGAAATACACTAACCAAAACGAAAAAGGAGCCGAGAACGTAGGTCTACAATTCAGTCAGCAACAAGACAATGCCTGCCTACACACAGCACAATATGGAACCTTGCGCACGTTGGAGAAATCCTTCTGGAAGAGAGGCAGCAGCTAGCTCTTCAAGTTAATCGAAATTTATTTGAAAGTATGCAGAAGTTTTACGAGTCAGAGGAGGCCATTAACGTTATTAACTTTGGCTTATTTTTGAGAATGTTTTCATTAAAACAATAAAGAGTTTAACAACATATTTCTGCTTTATTCTGTCAGTATCACAAGCAGATTACAAAAAGTGCAATGCATTTAAACAAAAAGGAATTGTAATAAAAAGTTAGTCCAGTAAAAAATATCCACATTTTTACGGCTCCTTTTTTATTTTGAGTAGTATATAACTGCGAGGGTCCTGTATCAAAACTAGCATCAATATATGACCTATATGACTTATAAATATTTCTGGACATACCCCAATTCTCCTAATTTCCTTCTTGTTTTTATGCAGCCAAACTATTTTTAAATTATATTAAAAATATAAATTTTAATAATATTTTAAGTGTAAAGTGCATATGTATGTATAAATAATAAAGTTTTAATATTGGTACTAAATTTTACATTCACTCTCATCAGAAGATGCATCATTGCAAATTGGTGAATACATTAAAGGTAGGTATGTAATTTCTGGCGTAACGTGTGTACATTAAATATAATTTCGTGTATTGACCCACTTTTAGCCACAGCTTTTTTATTCGTTCCAGCGATTGAAGCAGCACCTGTCTACGGCACTGATAGAGCTTCTAACAATGGCCTCGTGCTCCATTAAGCACCACTGTATGTCAATTATCTAGTTATATCATCACAATATGGGCATTGTTGCAGGCAGGCATGCGCAATTGACTGTGAATTAGCATGAAGTGTTATATTATACTTCGCATCCTCAAAGCTGTAATGTTGCTAATTGTCACCTATAGGGAATTCAAAACCGTTGCACGTCAGCAACTACCCAGCAAACATAAAAATGCCCTGGAAAATTGAGCTTTGTCTATCCAAATTGTTTTCTTTAGAAAGTTAGGATCTTCTTGGGTGCGAACTTCGATAATCCTCTGGTTTCAGGGCTTGAACTTTTGTAAACTTGTATGGGTGCATGTCATGATTATCAAAGATCCTTTGAACAGAAGTGCGACTAAGCCTAAAAATCATCTTCTGCACTTCTGATGAAAGCTTGGGAATAAGCGTGAAAATAGGCTAGAACATTCATGGCGTTCTTCACCAAAAGTTACAGGCTTTGGTAAATGTCGTTCCGATTTCAATTTTGATCCACGATTTATGAAATTATTTTGTAATCGTACAAATTTTCTCGTTCATTGGTTGTAGATCATGAAATATTTCATTAAATGATCTGCATGTTCTTGCTTGAATTTTTCATGAAGAATTTCATGAAAACATCATTTACACTATTTCCCTCCATTTTATTTATTTTCGAGTCACTTTGGTCAAAAACGGGCAAATGTATTGTTATTAACGCACTAATTGTCAAATTTGAATCCCATGCTTCATCATGATATTTCATGGCTCTCTAAAACAAATGGACAAAATAATCCGATTTTTATAGAAACTTGCTTGTATTTCCGAAACCTTATTTAGATATAGGAATATGATATATCATTTGAGAGGAATTTTGATTATCTTTCACGTTGTTTCATGATATACAGGGAGTTCCATTTAAAAAAATAGTTTCTATTATTTTTGTATCTAGCAGTAAAATATACCATATATCACTGTATGAAACGTATATAAAGTTTACTCCAAATAAAGCTTTATATATATATAAATATATATATATAATATATATATATATATATATATATATATATATATATATATATATATATATATATATATATATATATATATATATATATATATATATATATATATATATATATATATATATATATATATATATATATATATATATATATATATATATATATATATATATATATATATATATATATATATATATATATATATATATATATATATATATATATATATATATATATATATATATATATATATATATATTTATAGTTGTTAATTTGAGAATGTATTTATTATTATTATTACACGTTGCTGTGCTATTTGTGATATTAATGACAGACATTTTGTTTTTATATATTTATATATATATATATATATATATATATATATATATATATATATATATATATATATATATATATATATATATATATATATATATATATATATATATAATGTTAATGTTGCTATTAATTATTTTCATAATTCACTTTACTTGAAATATTTTTTAAATGATTCCATGAATCAGAAGCTACAATTTAAGTTTCCAAATGATCTGCGTGCCACCGAAGTAGTGGGCATTACTAATTTACGCCGCGACCTGGTATACGCGTTTCGCATCGCCTGTGGAAATAACACAGTTGTTTGGCCAAGTTACGGTGAAAACCGTGCGAACGCATGTATTTCCGGCAGCTGCGCACAGAGTTCACAATAGTATTATTCAATAAGTCCCTAAGTTGCTTTTGTCTTCCGGAGGAGCGGGAAGGAGGATAGTCGCCGACCTAAACAACCCCAAAGAGTTACGATGCCGGGGCAAACTTAATGGAAGGAGTGCATTACCGAAATAACTTTGGATACCACACCAACTAAACAGTTTCCGTCGCCTTAGAGTCACGGCATGGGTTAGGATAATTGCAGCTTGTGTGTTTACCTATAATTAGAGGGAACTTGAATCGCTCTGCGAAAAAAGACGATCTGTATCTTTTCTCTCATTCCCTCGAATTAGCTAATCAGGTTAGAGAACACAATAGTCGGTTACTTAACTTAGCATAGATCCGCATTACTTCCAAATGTACTTATTAAAGGATTATGTAGTGAGTAAATTTGTTACAGGACTTATTTCATAATAAGGTAACCGAACCAAATATGGGCATCCAACAAAAGAGCAGCAGGCATTAAACTCAAGCTCGTTCATTGATTGCGTGAACTGCGCGTCATTTATAAGTTGCCTTATCTGAGGACCATCAAAAGCCTCCAGCCTTCAGTTTTTCTGCGCTAAGCCTTGGAAATTTTTGTTTCAAATACTCAAAACACAATCCATCTCGGGGTAAAGCCTTAACAAATTGCTTCCTAAGACCCAGCTTTATATGCAGTGGTGGAAACATGATTTTGTTTCTGTCAACCAACGGTTCGTTAAGAACGTGGTGTTCTCCTTGAACTAAAACATTTCTTAAAGGCCAGTTTCTGGTAATCCAGGTTGTTGGTAAAACAAGTTGCTAAAACAAGTTTGTTGCCCAAGGAGAAAGTTTAGCATTTTTAGATAGACACAAATCAGCCACTGATGCACCCACCATCTTGAGAGTATGAGTAATAAACTTTACCAAGGTGTATCTTAAAAACCAGAGCTGCTAGGAAGAAATGGAATTATTTTTGGAACCAGTACATCAGTAATACCCTAAATCAGTTCGTATTTTACAGGAACCACGACAAAAAAATATTTTGGGCCGTGTAACTGAACAGGAAATTGAATAACGAGTAGTAAGTGACTTGTTTAATTGTTTGTCAGAGATAGGACGAAATATATTATTGCTCTCTTACTTCATAGTGGCCGCCTTTGGGATCCTGTTAAACACATGTATTTTTTAGTTGCCATTAGAAATAATTCGCTATTTTTAACCGAGCTATTTCTGATGAGGGTACTTTTTTGTAGCCCACTAATGATACTAATTTCACAAATATCATAGTTCCTGTTAGACCCGATACCAAAGACGAAAATATGCCTACCTGCCTCGACCGTAACGGCACCATCCCCTACCGTCACAGATGGCCTGAATAAAAAAATACGCGCCGGGGAAACATGCGGAGTTTTTATGTGGGTTAAAACCCAGTGGGGAATGTAAATTAATGAATCATTTATTTAAAAAGCATGTTTTTGCAACAGAAATGCTCGTGCTGAGGGTTAATTATGATTTTTAAGAATATACCCGCCATTACACGCTTCCACAAATTTATATAATTTTTCATGAAAACTTCGGTCGTGCAATTTTCAGCAGGGTTTTTGTATTTCCTTAATACGGTCGTCCTGGCAAAACCTGGTCCCCTGAATTATTAAATTGCTAATTCCATTAAAAAGAGAGGAACCGGTACATTTTCTGTTTTTTATCTGATGCAAAAGTTCCACGTAAAATTTTATTAAAATGTTAACAGGTTTTATTAACATCCTCTATTTGTTGAATAATCAGTGGCGGTTGCTGTATAAGGCCGCCTGGCCGCGCTCCCCTCTTTGAATTTTCAATATTACACAAATTAACTATTTATTTAAATATTTATTATTACTGTATTTGTATTACTATTCATTTTATTATTATTATTTATATAAGTAGTTAAAATTTCAGTAGTTAAATTCATCTGGAACGTTCCCGATAATATCTGATTCCATAAGAGCAACTGGGGTGCAGCTTATGTGCGACGTGCGGCTTCGCCGATCCCAGTTCATTTCGAGTTTTGAAAGAGAGCGTTTGTGTTGTTTTTATAATTCGTGTAATAGTGATACTTAATAATGAATTCCGTAAATAATATCATTCAAATAAATTTTGATAGGCTGCCATTAGCCGATAAACTTAAAACTAAAGAACTGGGGAAGCCGTTCGTGATAAAGTTGTCACAAACTTGTCAACGAAAGACCGAAAACCGGTCTTTTACGCGTCGGTTTTCAAAATACATTTATAAAAAAACCATTGGATATGTGGGTGTGAAATAATAATTTGTTGTATGGTTGCTTTTATACAGCCTACTCTAGAATGAACCCCAATTGGGAAAGAAAAGGAGTTAATGATTTACACCATCTTCCTGAAAAAATGAGGAAACATGAATCGTCACGTGACCACATCAATTCTTGTAATACTGCCTTTGCTTTGCTCGGTAAGGTTAATATTGCTCTGCATACAGGAATAGTATTATTTCGCATAATAATAAGGTCGAGAAAAATCGCCATTTTTTAAAAAGGATAATCAGTTATGTAAAATATTGTAGTGCTTTTGATTTAGCACTTAGAGGTCATAATGAAAGAGAATCGTATCAGAACCAAGGAATATTTAAAGAACTAATTAATTTCACTGCAGAGCTAGACAATATACTAAACGAACATTTGCGTACAGCAACCGTTTTTAAAGGAACCACAAATATTATCCAAAATGACATTCTAGACAGTATGTTACAAGTGTGTGGGGAAGAAATTTGTAAACAAATTGAAAAGGCAGACTATTTATCAATACAATGCGATGAAACCACTGATATCTCAAATTATTGTCAAATGGTTTTAATATTAAGATATTCTTATGAAGGTTATTTTTGAGAGAATATTTTTGGGGTTTTATTAGGGTGAAATATAAAACAGCTGATGGGATAAAAACATGCATTGAAAATGAAATTGTCTCCCTCGTTTTAAAAACTCCCCAAAAATTAATAGCTCAAACGTATGATGGTGCAAATGTTATAAGCGGCGTGAACACAGGCGTTTAAGCCTAAATTAAAACAAAATATCCCATTGCTCATTTTATTCATTGTTATGCCCATCAATGAAACCTCATTATGCAGAAATGGGCATCACAAAATGCAAAAGTACGCGTGTTTTTCAATAATCTGTCGGCCATACCTGTTTTTTTTTAAACTCATCTCATCGTTGTGATGTTTTGCAAGAGATAATAAATAAAAGATTACCAAGGGCGGTGATAACTAGATGGAATTATAATATTCGCACAGTTTTACCCCACTTTTTTGAGCTACTTTAAAAGTTTACCCCACTTTTTGAGCTACTTTGACCGGGTTAAAAATTTAATAATATTGACAAATTATCATTTCACAGCTTATCATATCTTTCATCATAAGATGTAACTATAAATTCTGACTAAATAATAGTTAAAATAACTCCATAGTATCCATATGTACTCCATCGATTTCATGGATCTTTGAGAGCTATTCTCAGCTAACAGATATTGACAAAATGCGGTGCTAACATTTTGCATACGTACTCACTTCCTTTCAGCTCCCGGTCTAATAAATGGAAATCCGTTTGAAGATCAGGTACAGACTGAAGACTATAGACGCCGCGGAGATATTCCAGTTATTTAATTGCATGAAAGAGTGGAGCAATTTAGTTTAACCTGACGGCATTCTAACGCCATTTACGACAGATTTTATACGACATGACGTGAAACTCATAAACCATCTATTAATTTATTCGTTAGAGCAGTTAATTAAAAACACTCCACCGTCACTTAAATCTAATTACCACCAACAATAGGCTAAGAGTTTGGAAGTAAGTAAATTAAATTTTTATGGACTATTTTGAAGGTAAATTTTCTATGTCTGACATTGATCTTTTGTTTTTGTTTTATTGAGATTAGTTTCGCTTCATCAGATATCAATAATCAGATCAGATATCAATATTCCGATATCTTTTTTCGAGCGTCAGTCAAGAATGATACTCCTACTAATATTCCGATTTATTTCAGGTAATATTACCATTCCGATAATATAGAAAATCTTTTGAATCACATGACAAGGTTTAATAGAGGAAATTTAAATCTGGAAATAATATTACAAGCTTAACATAACTTCTATGAATATTATTATAAAAAAATAATAAGAGAGAAATAAAAATAAAATGTAGAGATATTCCTAATGCAATGAAATCTAAAAACACGCAGGGAAGTTAAAAATAAATTCATTTTTGATTTTAGATAATATAGTTGTACATCGATCCTGTTGAATTTTATTAGAATACGGAGCCAACTCTATTTGTTTTCTTGGCAGAGTGACTGGCTCTTGGCAAAAAATAAATTAACTTAAAAACTTACTTTCCTTAATAGACAAATTCCCAAGGCATCTTGCACTATTTATTAACTAATTAAAGTGTAGGTATATCCACACTTCTTATTTAATACTATTAAAGCACAATTATGATAATAAAATATTGTTTTATCTTATCTTTATTATTATTATCTCCTTTCCTTATAGAGGGCAGTTAATATTCAGATCCTGTCGAATATTTGTTAATAAATATATCTGTTTCTATGTACTATGCTGCTATACATTTTCGTTCAAATTTTCTAAAACACAGAAAACAATGGCATTTATATGCCGGTTATACCCACGTTCTGCTTGGTTTACTTTTTCAGTATATTTGTGTATGTTAAATAATTTCACTCATGATTCTGTAAACGTGGGAGCAAGGACGGTTTGAGAAATTTTCTTTGGCCTCTCATTGTGTATTCTTCGTGCGTCCACGTTAGTGTTTCTACTTCATGGGGAACACATCTGGGAGAACAAAGGAAATTCGGTTCAGATCCAAATAATTTTAAACACCTCGTTCTAGCTGCGGATTAACAGTGGAATATCTACTGGCATTTATTATCAGAGTTGTTACGTGATATTATCATACAAACACAAACTTTACCATATAGGTAATATAACATTTGCCAAACTTAAGGTGTTATACATGCACAGACACTACCTTATTACCGAGGTTAAGCTAAAATTAAGCTGCAGAAGATTCAAAACCCATGTTTGAGGTACAGTTATAATTTGCAAAAATTTGATCATATCTCACCGAGTTTTTAGTCTTCCAAGTGGTTAAACCTGAGCGAAAGATTTAAATTGCATTTATCTTATATGTTATTTAAGATTTTTAAAAACAATAAACCTAAATATTTAGTCTCCAAGCTAGTAAAACATTCTGATATACATAGACGCGCAACACGTTAAGATTTTCAATTTAGTACCTAATGATGTCAAATCCTTTTCGTCTGTATATTCTGTCAAAAAACTGTTAAAAACATAATGTTGCTGATAGACAGTCTGTTTAATTGTAAGAATATTATTATTATTATTAACGTTTAGATTAAATATAAAATTATATACCAACACATTTTATTATGTAAGTATATTATAAATTGTTAACGAAAATGAATTAAACTATATAGCATATTGGTACTAAGAAATATCTTGTATTGTGTATAGAATTAATAATAAGTTCTGGATCACGTCTAAATCGCTTTCATGCTTTCATCATATCTTAATTTGTAATGATGAAACTATCCACCGATGTATTCTAATAGATTACGATATCTTTAGCAAAATGTCAGCCAAACACAATATCGTGTAAACGTGATAGTTTGACGAAACTCTACAAATTGACGTTGATATTACGATGCCATTATAGTTTGTTATTAGCATAATTAATATATTTTCAAAATAGAAATGCGTAATTGACGTTCATTAGTACGAATGCTTTGAAAATTTACCAATATATATATGGTGGCGTGAGAACGAATGATTGTAATCGAGCGGACAGAAGTAAATATACAGCTAATTCATACCATAGGCGGGTAGCAAATTGGAACAATATATCAAGAATATTTTATTTTTCATGCTACTAAGAGTAACTAAGGTGTCAAGGGTTTTTATTGCAGGAATTGGTCAATTTGTAATTTATGAAGAAAAACCGATGGGTGCTATTAAATTAGAGGGTAGAAACTGGAGACGGGGGTGAAAATTCACCCTTTTCAGTCTTTTCTATATATCTTGCAAACGAAGCAAAATTTGGATATACTTTATATGAAACTTTTTGTAGAGAATTGAATTTGTCATCGAAATGGGTCATTTTAAATCATTTTTTATGCCAAGAATGTATATACAAGAAGAAAAGGAAAAGTCAAAATTTCGATTGATTTTTATTTTTTGCTCTGTTGCATATAACTTTTTTGGGTCAGAGATAGGTCGCGTATTGCTTTATAGCAAAAAATATAGACAACATTTCCTTTAAAATGCTGGGTCGAAAAATTTTTTGGGTTAAAAATTGATCGAAATATGAAATATTTTTTCGCTTTTTATCCCTCTTATACATATATTGTTTCGTTCCCATTTTGTTGAACATAATATTATTTTACTAAAAAGTTGGTAAATAGAATTTACTAAAACTAGTGTATCTTAAAATATTATTCAGTTTGAACGTACAGAGAACGTACACGGTCGTCCCCCTTCTTACGACTTAATATAACAAAGGCTGCCAGTAGCGCGGGCCTGATTTCGGGCAATTTTTTATCCAATAAATATTTCGACCAAGCATTTTAAAGGAAATTTTATCTACTTCTTTTTCTATAAAGCAATGTCTACACCTATCTCTGACCAAAAAAAAGTTATAGGCAAGAATGCAAAAAATAAAAAATATAAATATTTCTGTCTACTTTTTCTTTTTCTTTTTCGGCAATTTTTTAATATTTTTTAAATAAGCCATTTTCATGGGAAATTCAATTCTCTGCAAAAAGTTTAAACTGTCATTTGTTTCTTAAACCCCAATATTCATATAATGATTTAATTTTAATGCCTTTATTTACCTCTGCACTTCAGATTTGGAATATGCAGTTTCACTTCCTATTCTGCGAACAGATATTTGGCTGTTCTGAAAAATATTTGCCACGGCAAATGAGCCAAGTCCTCCGTTCATACATCATTGATCGTTACTTCCGGGTTAAATATGGAGAAGAATATTCTGACCTTAAGAAGATTTGTGCTGGAGTACCTCAGATCAATATCCTTGGACTTGTTCCCTACCTGTCGTCTACCAACGACATCCCACAGAGCGACAGAGTAGTTACGCCATTCACCAACGACACTGCGCGAGCAGAGCAGTGTCGTCTGACGACATTCGGTCACAACAAACTTCAAGCAGCAGGCAACAATATCACCACTTGGACAGAGAAATGGTGCTGAAATGAAACCAAACGGGGAGAAATCGATTCAGGTCAATTACTCCAATAAGAAATATGACTATAATCCAGTGATTGTCAACCACCAAACAATCCCATCTAGGCTAGATGCAAAACTCCCATGGAAAACACAGTGTGAAGAAGAAACGTGAGCAATGTCGTAGACAAATGTATTAGCTCCTCGGGCGTCATTCTGGGTCTTCAATACATAACAAACTAAGTCTCTACAAGCAAATTCTGTAGCAGTTAGAAATCCAACATTAAAGTATTCCAAACGTTCAAGAATAACGTACTCCGAGTCATCGTCAAGGCGCCGTGGTACATTCGCAATGAAGACATCCATAGCGACCTGAGTGTGCCTATGGTTGAAAATGAGATCAAGAGGTTTGCATGCAAACATCACACGAACCAATTGATTAGTGTTATGTGGAGTGTGTCACTGGATACTCATCTACTGAATAGCTAAGTCTAAATATTAACAAAGTTTTTATTAAAAAAATTATGTTATTCTAATGTTTCTTTCAAAAATTAAATTTTATTTAAGTAACTGTAGGTGTAAAGGGAGAGTATTTTTCCAAACATCTTCTTAAAATGATCCAGAAATTTATGGGACACTCAATATTGTTTTGAAACTATGGGACTGTGTGAGATAATATTTCCTAATTAACTAAAAATAATACAATTTACGCTGAAATCAACGGCTCATTTACAGGTAAAGTTCAAGCGTGACTTAGTTTGGCCGTAGCCACAACCTTGCAAATTCGAGTCACCCTTATAAGTTGTATAACTACAAAAACAATCTACTGTCTTTCAGGAAAGTATAAAGGCCAGGCATTTCCTGATATTGATTTTCGACTTAATACGTAGTTCAAGGTAAAATAAAAGAACCGGTCCTGCTGAGGACCAAAATCAATGACCTATCACAAATTATTAGTTGCAATGCCGCTTGGTTGCGTCATATTGTTATTCGTCGTGATTTCGTACTTAGTTCGTACCTACTATCTGCCTCTATGGTGAATGTTAACAGCAGCCCAGTACACGATGTAACGATTTATTATTCAATATTAATATATACGATGTAATTTATTCGCTAAAATGGAAACAATATAAGTATTAGTTATGTATTGCAATGCGGCGCTGGGTAAATGATACAGATGGTTTTATCTTTTAAATAAAACCTTGGCTTTCAGTATTGGCTTGTGTAGTTTTAGTTTTATGCATTGCTACCCTTAGGCCAGTAAAAATAATGGGTCGACCTAAAATAAATTTGGGACAAGCTAATTTCAGCGTGATTGTGTTCCCTAGGGTGTACCTTTCATGTGTCTAAAAGTCCCCAGTGATTCCCCGAGGCAACGAACCCCAAAGAACCTTTTTTTGTTTTTTGCGATTCTCTCAAAAACCTAAAACTTTCACAAAACTTCAAAATATATTTTTAAATATCCAAGCTTTAGTATTTTAGCATTAATTATTCGGTTATTTATTTCGGTCAATTTTTTTAAATGACAACCCATATTTTTTTTCACGGATTTCGATAGAGCACATTTTTCTGAGTGCGAATATGTCAAAAACATAGTACCTTTAACATTAAAGTGTTCGAGATATTCGGTTGCAAAGTTTTAAGAATGAATTATACAAGCGATGACCAAATGCTAATCATTTATCAAGAAAGCGCAGGAAAAACAACAGTTTTGACAGTTGTCACAATTTTGAAGTTTTTCCTCGCAAGTTTGTGTTTTAATCAGTTGAATAATATCATTAAGTAAGTTGATTAATCATTATTCCATCATAATTCATTTTATTTAAAAATGGTCCGTCGTTTGAGTGAAAGGGAAAGAATCGAAATTTTGATGATGATCGGTTACGGGGACAGAGCTCGCACACAAGTAGAAGTTTGCCGTTTATTTAACAACAAATATCCAAACAGAGAACCAATTACACAGTCCACCGTTAGCAAAATAGAACAAAAGTTTTTAGAAGTGGGTCATACGAGAGATCGCCCTAGAACGGGTCTTCCACCAGTGCAACAAGATGTTAAATTGAATGTTCTACTAGAGCTTCAAGAAAATCCCCATTTACCCACCCGCCAAGTGGCGGCAAACAACGGAATAGTTCAAAGCTCCGTCTTGAAATATTTGAAATTGAACAAATGGCATCCGTATAAAGTGGTTTTGGTCCAAGAGTTAAACGAAGATGATCCTGACCGTAGGTTACAGTTTTGCCAAACCATGTTGCAACGCCTGATTGATGACGACGGATTTTTACGCAATATTGTTTTTTCTGATGAGGCTACCTTTTATCTCGACGGCACAGTTAACCGGCAAAACTGTAGATATTGGTCTCCTGAAAATCCACACTGGAAAATGGAAACTCGTAGTCAGTTTCCACAAAAAGTTAACGTTTGGGCTGGTATTGTAGGTAATCGTATTTTGGGCCCATTTTTCTTTGAAGGCGTATTAACAGGTGAAATATATTTAGAATTTTTAAGAGACGACTTAGTCCCTGCACTTGCGGTACTTTACCCAAATGACGTAGATCCAGATCTGCCCCATCACACGATATGGTACCAACAAGACGGTGCACCACCCCATTTTGCAGTGATCGTTCGCGATTATTTAAACCATGTATTTCCTAACCATTGGATTGGTCGCAGGGGAACTATCGAATGGCCCCCTAGATCTCCAGATCTCACTCCCCTAGACTACTTTTTATGGGGCTATTTAAAGAGCAAAGTCTATTTCAATAGACCAAATACCATCGAAGAATTAAAGGACAGAATTCGCAATGAAATTCGAACCATTCAACCCGATACTGTTGGTAAGGTTCTGCAGGAGTTTCAGTGGCGGATGGGATATTGCCAGGAAGTGAATGGAGATCACTTTGAAAATTTACTCTGATTTTATTTTTTACTTTAATTATTTATCATTTATTTGTTAAAATATTTTTTTATTTGTTTAAATTGTTGTTAAAAAATTAAACAGATTACTCCCAAATCTTTCAAAATGTTCGATAAGCTACCAAAATAAATAATATTACTCCTTAATCTTTTAAAATGTAATAAGCTATAAGCTATTAGAATCAATAAGCTATTAAAAATCTTGACCCACCCGATAGCTTATGCATGGTGCCATGGTACATTTTATAAACTTTGCAACCGAATATCTCGAAAACTTTAATGTTAAAGGTACTATGTTTTTGACATATTCGCACTCAGAAAAATGTGCTCTATCGAAATCCGTGAAAAAAAATATGGGTTGTCAATTAAAAAAATTGTCGATGACGTCATAGCTCAAAAACGAACAAAACAAAAAAAAAATCGATGGCTGAAAAAAGTGACATATATATATATATATATATATATATATATATATATATATATATATATATATATATATATATATATATATATATATATATATATATATATATATATATATATATATATATATATATATATATATATATATATATATATATATATATATATATATATATATATATATATATATATATATATATATATATATATATATATATATATATATATATATATATATATATATATATATATAATATAGTATTATGAAATAGGCTTCATATTCGATTCGGCTTTTAGAACGTCTCCTCATTCAACTAATGGAAGTCTGAGGTCAGCTCACCTTAAAATACGTACGCAATCAACTAAAATGACATTGAATATGATTCCGTGTTTTGAGAACAATTTTATGTTCCAATCTAGTTAAAACTTTACTCGGGACCTTGAGTATATTCATTAGGTAAACAATGGAAAATCTATTAATATAATATAAAAATATACTGGCGGCACGTGGTTGAAATGATAATCGAATTGTACCTAAAAACGATCCTTCTATTACGTTGAAATACAAATTTCTCTCCGGGTGATTCATTGTGTTTGATTGCTTAGAGTTCGTAGTTGTTAGCTTTCGGTAACAACTAGGCCCCACCTAGAATTACTTCTGCTATATGTTTTTTTTTTCTCCTGTTAGGTACACTGAGAAACAGATTTACTAGTGGCGAGAGAAAATTCACTTACCACAACAAAAAGTTGTATAATGTATGGGACAAAGGAAGTTGAAAATTTCGGGACACAAAATACAAAGATGTGTAAAGAGCAGTGATGTAAAATTACGGTAATATATTGTTTTGCTAATTTACCACCGTAATCTACTAATATTTTTTACCGAAATAAATTCTCTGGTAATTTTTCTTTTTTGTAATTTACCGGGTAGGTATTTTTTTTTTGGTAAATTACCAGGTAATACATTTTTTGTAAATAAATAGGTAATTAAACTTTCTGTAAATTTGATATTTTACAAAAAGTTTAATTACCTATTTATTTTTCCCGGTATTATTTTTTTACAATTTTTTAAGAAAATTAACATAATATATGTGTGTTTACTATACAAAATTCAGAAATTAGTGTTTAATATATTATTGACACTTAAAAAATAGTATACATATTACGATTTTAAAATATAAAACAAAAAAATAAACAAAATGTGCCTTTTTTAATTGATGACGTAATTTACGGTAATAAAAAAAGGATAAATTACGGTAAATAATTTCGTAATCTACGGGGTAAATTACGATTTTACATCTCTAGTTATAGTACATAAATGATATTATTTAGCTTTTAAGTATTGCAAATGCAGTTATAAGGTATTTATCTAAAGAACTTTTCAATTTTACCTTGTACAATAATATTTCCTCATTATTATTTCTGTTTAAAGCAAATATTAACCATTCAACTGTATTGACATAACATTTACGTATGATTGTGGATGCCAAATCTGTATCTGGATTGTGCATTTACATATTGTGTATGCCTAATCAAGAATATTATAAGTTTCCGTCCTTGTAGATGCTTAGTCGGTATTTCAGAAACGTTTCAAAATATCGCAGCCTTTTATTACGAATTTCACTTCATTGCCTCATTCCGTATTCCGCATCGTTACTATCCAGATTTCTGCCCTCCATCAATTTTATGGAAACCAATAATTTCATCTTTTTGACATCGATATGCTAATGAGAGTATTTTTGCATCTCAGATTCTGTTATTCGAATTCTGTAGGTAAGTAGTAATACATTAGCGATATGAAAATCACTTAAGAAGTTATTTATTTGTTTTAGATAAGTATTGTTTCGTCCCAAAAATCATAGCTGACCACTAATAACCTATACCTTATCAGTCAGTTCTAGGATATTTAAGGTCTAGGTCGACTTAATAAACAACATTATTATAACAACTAAATTAAACTGGGTCACGTACACATTGGACTGACCTGGTGGCACATTATCTAAAGTAGTGTAATTAGGTAACAAGAAGAACTGATGTATTGATGCGTTGAGGCATTGATACGTTGAAGCAAGTAAGCACTTAAGCGTTGAACGTTGTACGTCTCGCTGTGCCTATATGATAATGTACCGTGTTTAAATAAATTAATACCAAGGACTACTTGGTATTAATTACTTAATGGACTTAATGGGTGATTTATCCACTACCTGATGATCCCAAAAATTCACCACCACAATTCTAACTAATGCAATCTACAAATCTACATTCTATTACAAATTGAAAAATAAAAAGGGAAAAAAAGAAAAGCAATGAAGTTCAATTTGGTATAAACAGTTTGCTTAAATTAAGATTCATGCAGCTTTATAAAATTATATGTTATCACATTAATGTTGTCGTTTGTAAAGGTTGGAAGATTTTCTAAATTAGTAGGGAGTCGGACATTTTCAGATATGAGGGATGCAGTGAATATATATTCGTATGAATTATCGATTTGCTGTGCAATCTAAAATCCAGAAGTTCTGTATAAGAGTATTTTTGAACAAACCCGACCACGTGCTAGTCATATACCAGCACGTAGTACAGGTTAAAAAGCTAGTACCAGCATTAAATAGAGCGAAATCGAGGGAAAATTATGAAGTTTCTTTTTACGTAGAACCAGCCGACAAGCTATGTGTTATTTGAAGACAGTGCGTAAAGACGACAAGTAGTAACAAGTAACATAGCTGAATTCAATGTTAATGGTAGTAAAAAAGTACCGAGATTTCCTAAAATCGGGAAAAAGCAAAGTCTTTATTGCAGTTTGTGACAGAATACATTATTCAAAACTGTTCTGAATTTATAAAGGAGAACGAAGTGTTATCATTGCAAGTAGTTTTGAGGATCCCGAAAAGGTTGTATTAATGAGTAAACCAAGTTTAATACAAATGTTAAATGATTTATATAGTAATCAGGAGGAGGCAGATACCCGCATAACTTTACACATTTTATACGAATCTAAATTCAGTAAAAAGATAGTGGATAGATCAGTGGATACCGATGTATTACTTTTGACAATTCACTCCTATGCCACTATGCCCGATTTAAATACAATTACGTTATATGTGCAACTTGGTCATAGTACCAACTAGGGATTGCAATACCGAGGAATATTTTAACAAGCCATGAAATAAATCATTTCAACGAAATTAAACCATTTATTGACGTTAACTTTAATATGTCACAATAGAAAATAATATTTCTAATTAAAATAACTAACAAAAATGATGAAACCCCCAGACAATAACAAAACAAACGAATAACCATAATAATTATCGCTGCAATAAAATAATTATCGCTGCAATCTGCACTTTTAAATTCAAAAGAATATTTAAATAATATCATAGTTCTAAAATTTGCAAATACTATTTAACTTACTACTTCTACTTGCTTAACAAACGTGATTTTAAAAAATATAATGCATCTATGGTATCATCGTTTAGGTCGGAGCGTATTTTTGTACAAACTGATCCTGCCGCTGAGATCATATAAATACGTGCTCAGTGGCGCGTGCCACTGAGCACCATATTTTAAATTGTTATTGTCTAAATTGAGCACTAAGTTGTACACGCAGCATTCAAAATTTTTTCAATATATTTTAAATACATTCAAAACTAAATAATTTTTTGGCTTAAAGTTTTGCACATATATGAATATGACATAATAAGACACCTTTTGAGTCACTCCACCTTGGTTGCGCATGATGATGCGCCACTGAGCAGTAAAGCTGGCTTGTTGTATACAGGTGTCTTCTAAGTGAGCGAGAAAGGAAATGGGATTTATATGAGTTGAAGAGGAAAAGCGACCGATATGTTAAGCCGCTTAGGAGATTATAGTCCTATTCACAAGAAATTGTGGCGGTATACAATTTTACACTAAATATCTTTTTGTATTGCATAGTGACGTGATTTACCGGTTCTCTAGTATATTGGTACGGATTTTCTTTATAAAATGCCGCACAATTTTGTGCTCTAGTTCGTATACTAAACGAAAATAGTATAGTACAGTCTGTGCAATAAATAAATTGCACCCGTAATAATAATAAAAATACCGAAATACCGGTATTTTCCGGTATAAATACCGGTATTTCGGTATTGGAAAAAATCGCTAAAATATCGGTTTTCGATATACCAGCATACCGGCATTGCAATCCCTAGTACAAACACGCGTTTTATATCAATTGATAGAGTCATAAAATATTTGGGAAAAACATTTCTTCATGTCTTCTTGCAGTACATTGTCTGACAGGAAGTGACATTACTTTTTCAAAATGTTCTTTTTACAAAATTGGAAAAAGAAGTGCATTTGACGTTCTGAACATAGACAAGACAGTCTTAAAGTATTGTCAAAAATGCCGCTACTATATCAGCAAGAAGCACTGCGGTAGCTACAGGATATATTATGTTGTACAAAAATAAGGATTTCAGTGTTATCACACTCAATTATCTGCATCCACAAAATCAAATAAACCGTCTTCGGAGCTTCCTCCAACTGAAGAAGCTTTTTATCAACATTTCTTGAGGTAATGTACCTATTTATTTTTTTTGTATAATAACAATGTGTACAAATCTACATAATTTATGTACTTATGTATTATTTTTATTACAATATGTAGTGTCTATGATTAATCGCCATGATATTAATAATATTTATTTTTTATAATGGTGGTACTAAGATCAATAGTATATTATTATTTCTGATGTAGGTACGCTTCTGTTATGAATATGGTACAGCAGTAATATCGCAAAAATGCAGCTTGATGACGTTGGATGCTACGGGTGGTTGATGATCACTGGAATCCAATTTTTTATAATGTATTCCACAGTGTCAAAAGGTCTACTGCATTTCAACAGATTCTAGGCAAAAATGAAAATCAAAAAACCATAATGAAAAGAAAAAAAATCCTGGAAAAATCTCATCAACAAAAATACTGCTAAAAATCGAGGATGTACTGCAACTGTTCTCCTTGACACAAAACAACCCTTTAGAAACGTTCTAAAGACTTATTTACGTTCTAAACAATGAATATCCTGTAGGTAATTGTTTTCTATTATTGTAACAATACAATAATTATCAATGACCAGTTCCCAATGGTTTCTTTAAGATATATCTTAACACTTTAGGCATTGTCTTTCCGTCCGTAATGAAACTATCTACCGTCATTAACGACAATTTATATCACAATAGTCCTTCTGATTGTATGATGCAATTAGTTATATTGTTGTATATTGTGTAATATATATTGCAAAAGAGTGTTTAATGATTTCTCCACTACCTACATTAAATTATCACTCACGCATGGTATTTGTCTTTAAAACTGTGGCATTACCATTTTGGAGGAATAGTATTTAATGTAATTGATTAATCAAATTATGTAAATCATCTTGACAGTGTATATTAACATAACTTCGTTTTATAGAAACATTTCTGGAGTACATTATACTCCAGAAATGTTTCTATAAAACGAAGTTATGTTAATATACACTGTCAAGATGATTTACATAATTTGATTAATCAAATTCCTAATGATTTAATTTCAGAAAATATGTAAATGAAACAAACTTTATTTAATATATTTTGAGGAAACTTTTTGCAGGACTAGAGATTAATTTTAACGTATTTCGGCTCCTCACTGCTTGTTTGATCAACAATCTTACTTTTCTTGTTATAAGTGTCTCCCTAATGACTGTCTCCCTGAATCTTGAAAATATGGTAATATTATTCTATTGTTTATTGTATCAAGATCCTCCGTGCAAAAGTCAGCGTAGCGAAATTGTACCTAATACAACATAATCTAAACTTTTGCTGTCCATTCCGACAACTAAGATATGAGGTCCTACTTTTATTCTCCAATTAATATCGTGGGGTTGTAAAAGAGGTTGCGGATGCGGGTTGCTATGGTTGGATTGAAGTGTTCAACAATGTGCTCCAATTGTCATGGTCAAGGATGTCTTAATTTAGTCGTAGAAGAATAATTACCTGAAGATAATACAATTATTTAATAAACAGTGTTAGTTTTTAGTGCATTAGGCCTCAATATATTAGGCCTCTATATCAGCGGTGGTGTGGAAACGGGCTTGGATATAAGAGATATAATAGTAATAATAACATTTTCTGTGGTCATATTTGTTGTCCTTTAGCCAGGTTTGTGTGGGAGTGTCTGCGTTGCATGCAACATTTTTCTATTGCCAATGTATTTCCAGAAACTTTACTTTCAGTCACTTACTCATTTTTGCCTAACTTTAGCAACATATTCTAATTTTTCAAACCATATTTGTGAGGGATGAGTTACAGATAGAAACAAATTTAAAGAACGTAATTGATGTAGAATTTTATACCTGATATTTTAGGTCCTAGTGGCGCCTACATTTCACATTAATCAAACCACAGTAATCATTTATATTACTTATTTTGTTCATATTTCTTGAGACTCGGGTGAATTCGAAATTGACACGAGTGAGGATAGTGGGTTCACTTATCACAGCAACATTCTATTTGGTGTAGGTAAATAATTGCCCGCGTTTCCGTAAAGTGACAATATTAATTATCGCAGGCAATGATTGGGATACCATTAGTAAAGTATTTTTTATTAGAAACAGTTTAATTTGAGTGTTTTCTTGGTGTAGAATTAGCATTGGTTAAATTGGAAGGTAAAAAACAATAAAAAATCAAATGAAACTTCACAATTTAGTTTTTACTAATGCACCTACTGTGTTTGCATGTATTGTTTTATACATAAATTGAACTATTTTGTTTGTTAGAGGCCATGGCATATACGGAAATTACAGCTTAACATATTTCTGCTTTTATTAGCGTAGGAGTGTTACTTAGCATTCGTAGATATTTTTTGCTGCATCATGATTTTTTGTAGAATTATGTCGAATAAGTAACGTATTGTACAGGAACTATTTTACCGTACCTGTATAGCAATCCTTCTCTAGTTTTAACATAAGGTAATTAGGTGGGGAAGTAGCCAGGATTATCTAGGATTAAGGATTGTATACACTATTACAAGGTTAGCCGGATTTAGGGGTTTTTACGCAGTGTAATAAAATTATTATGGAATTATTTTTAGTTATTTAATTTTAGGAAAAACTGTCATTATTTTGTTCTTTGTAAACTATAAAAAATATATTACTAAAACCTTTGTAAATTTACACAAGTATGTAGTCTATTTTTAAAATTGCCAAATAAGTATTTATTTACCGATCATTGTTTGCGAAGATCTTCCACTACAGTACTTACAGACGGTACGGATATTAGAGCTAAAAATGAGCAGTGTATTAGAGCTAAAAATTAAACAACATAGCGGATGTAGGTCCAATACAATAGCAGTAGAAAATTCCAGGACCAGGAAGGACGAAAACTTCTTTGTCAATTAGAGTTAATCTCTATAATTGCACTAAATATAAATACATCACATTTTCGGGACAGGACAATCATCACAATAATCATATTTTCAGGAGAAATTAGGCTGAATCTGCTCTCTGATGACTGCAGGTCATTTCCCAAATCTTACAATTGATTGCAAATATAATTGATGCTTCTAATCCCACAGATATTATCATCAAACTTTCATGCGACGAGTCGCTGAAACCGGATCACTCATTATATCGAATGATTCTCAAGCCACCTCCATTTTCCAAGTAGATATATCTGCTTCTTAGTGCTCTAATACACTGTTTATATATACAAAGAAATACATATACGTCTTGCAGTTATTAATAACCACTTATAGTCGTGCTGCTCCGGGCAAGACCGCGAACAATGACTTATGATTTCAGGATGAACGACCATTATTTTTTGCCTCTTTGTTGTTACCTAATTGATCCGTTACTGGATGTTCTAAACTGATACTTTAATTCGATAAAATTCGCTAACAGTAAAAAAAACCTGTTAGAATTCGGTACAAGAAACTCTAAATGATTAATTGATATCGTTGTTGGTATCGCGTACAACGACGCCGGTTGAACAGTTGAATCATTGGCTTTTAAATATGTTGGAATGTGTTAAAAGTTTCGCGGAAAACAATTATGTACTTGTATTATCTGGCTACGCGCATATTTAAAATATATAGTTATCGCTTCTTAAGTTTGTTGTTTGTCAGTTATAACAGATTTTACGATTTAAGAATCATTAATATTCATTTCCGAAACTTTGCCAAATAGGTTTGCCACATCCTATAAACCATGTTCTTGAATCCAGAGCAAACAATAAGAGTATTTTAGAGTACACAGTAAAAAATACGAGGTGGGTACATTTTATTTCATGGAGATAAACTTGTGAGTGTATATTTTTACACCTTGGAAATATTATTTAACATTTTTTGTCACCCAAACGTACTTACTGTAAGTGCAGGTTAATTTTAAATTAGTATTTGTCATTTTTTGGGTGCTAAAGGAGTTAGGTCGGCGTAAAATGTATTTCTATCACTATTAACAGAAACCTTATGAGTGTAGATATTATTTATGAGTTTAAATTAACTCTTCATGTGTGTAAAACAAATTTCTTAAACATTAAATATCTTTTTTTGAGTGTAAAATGTATTTCCGTGTGTAGATTTACACTCGATCTGGTAAAATATAATGTGAAGCGTCATCCGTAATCTCGATATAGTACAGTCTGCCTATTTTTGTCCCTATGTTAACTTCGGATACAGTAAACAAAAATATGTAAGAAATCTGAAATTTTCCGTAGAATTCAATAAACCGAAATACAAACAACTGGCACCTCCAGGGCCTATAGTAAATTGGGCCCCAAATTGGCCAAAAATAAGTTTCTCCATTTTCTTGGTGCCATAAAATGAAAAAAAGTTTTATACATAAGTTGTAGAGATATTAAATACGGATCGATCTATGGAAATCCGATGTCAAAAAATTCAAAAATAAATTATTTATTTCCAAAAAATCGTAAAAAATCGTTTTTTGAAGCGCTCATATCTTCGTGATAAAAAATTAAAAAATATTATAAACTTTTTCCAAAAATTGTTTTTCTCGAAAAAATCACGTTTTTTTCAAATCTCAATAGCTCATACACGCTTTCATATTTAGACTGAATTTTGAGATTATAATTTTCTCGAAATGTTGTACTAACATTTTTAGTTATTGCGCGCTTTTTAAATTGATCGTTAATATGCGAAAAATCGGTTGAAAAATCGGGTTTTTTTATAACAAAGAAATCAATTTTTTTACAAGAAAAAAATGTGTTTTTCCTTTTTTGTTAGCAGCATTGAAAAGCTGGAATTTTTTTATAAATTTACAAAAAAAATTATCTACGGCCCTTTGGAGCCGAGATATTTTTTTTAATCTAGTGTCGCTATCTTTTAATATTAAGGACTGAAAATTACACAGTTTGTAATTCAATACTTCTATTTTATATAAAAAAATACTTCAGTGACATATTCGCTCTCTATTCTTTGGAAATTTAATGGTGATTCTTAAAGACATATGAGTTGACAGGTAAATAATAATAATTACATTGATATTGCAGCTAATTTGCAGTTTTAAGGGTTGCACTTCTATGGTATGTTTATATGAAATAAAAAAAAGCCAACGTCATTCCGTTTTGGTTCTGTGATATTAAAGGATTTTGCCCATTAAAGGATTCCATTACGGTTTGGATATTTATGCTACATCTAGGACAGCGGACAATTAATTTCATCAGCGAATGGCTAGCGACTAGCGAGGAACAGGAGAGCAGTAAGCATTAGATGCTAGTAGAATTAATGTTGTATAGTACGAGCCCATAATAATAGAGACAACTGTCTTATTCCTCCGTAGTTAAAACAAAGCCATTGCCTTTGTCTTGGCCAGTAAAATGCTGCCTAGGTCACTTTTTATCTTGAATAATTTCTTTTCTGCCCTGAATAAGTGTCTGTATATCTGTCACTTCTGTCAGTACACAGAAATGCGAAGGGCATTTTGAAGGAATTAAGGAGAATTAGTTACATGAATTTGAAAAATTATAGAATTTAATATAATCATTTAATACAAATAAAATAAATATAATTTACGAAATTGACTGAAAATTTCACACCTTTTCCCAAAAAATTAAATGAATCTAGTGAAGCAACCAGAAAAAAATATTAACTGTATTTTCTAAAAATTTTACTTCAAATTTAATAAAAGCAACTTATAGACAACTTTAACTTACGATTTTCCCTGGTAATCTCGTAAATCACAATAGTTAAAAATTTCGTTAAATGCAAAAAAGTTTCCTATTTTGAAGGGTAATAAAATGGTCTATAAAAGTCCACGATTGTTCCGTGAGTTTGAGACAAATTAAAAAGTCCATTTTCGTTCATTAACGGTTTTATTTAGCTTGGCCTCGTATATTTGTTTATATGTTTTCTTCAAGGTCACCCTCATTTATTTTTTTTTAAACGTTTTTTGTTTAAATTTTTCATAGCCTATGTAAAACTAAATACAATAATGTAGCCTTTTAGCTTGTTGCGAGACCTACCGCTGTATTTTTAAGTAAAACAATATGAGATGTATCATTTGAAATCTTATTTAATAAGTAATAATTTTTAAAATGATTAATACTGTAACTCAAATAATATCCATTTTTTTCATAAAAACACGACAAAATGCAACATAATTAATGAAGAGGTAAAATTCTAAGCTTATAGCTTAGAATTAATATTAATAAATAATAAAGATTAGAAAAAATAGCACTTAAATAAATACTATTAACAACGGCCAGAAAAGTTGATCAAGTGTTGATCAAATCCATTCTGTTGAATACAGGGGTCAATTCTCCTAGACATTTAGGAAGTAGCTTTAGCAGCTATTTCTGGCCACTTCTAGCGAAGGTTTTGTATATTAGTAGGCATATATATATTTCGTAGATTTCCTTCTTTAGAAAACTCTATACAAAATAATCTATAGGGTTAAGGTAAGGAGATCGAGAAGGCCATCTTATCAGTAAATTGGTACCAATCCATTTACCCGGAAAACACTGATCAAAATACTGTTTATCCCTTCTAGCATTCTATGCAGCCTAATCGTCTTGAATGAAGTATTTAAGATTTTGTCTTGTTTTTAATGGCATTGCAATAGGGATGGTCCTGAAGAGACAAAACGTCATAATGTAAATTTTATGGCGGCAGATTATAGGAAACTAAAAGTACCAGAAACTTTCAAATTTTTCTTTATATCGTCGAAATATCTTGGACCTATAAATGTTATGGACCATTTTATGACATCAAAATAATAAACTTTTTCCCATTTAACAACTTTGTATCTATTACTGTTAATGAGACCTCTGTATACGCCTATTAAATCCGTGTACACACTGGGAAATACCCAATTTTCTTCAAATTGTTGTTATAAATTACTGTTAATAGTGTGTTGACGAAAAATAGTCTACCAGTGAATAATAATAATTGTAATGTTATTGCCATTATTGATATTATTAATTACTTTTAAATGGTTACAAAGTATTGTCGAACTCTGGGAAATATGTCCAGTTGACAATAATCCTTAGGCATTGGTTCGGTCCAGGTAGGCTCGTCTCAGCCTTTTCAAGTTTTATTACCTTGTAAATCTGTTGCATGAACTCTACTAAACTTGCTACCACCCGTCAATCACTAAAGAATAAAATAAAAATACATTTAGGTAACCGAATATATCGATATTATCGATTCTGGTTTGCATACTATAGTAAAGACAGCGTTCCAGACCGCTCAATATGATGACTTACCCTTGACCTGTGCCGGAAGTTGCAGCCCTTACCACATTCCTTGCCACCTCGGACCACCCGCCGTTGATGTCAGACTGATACCCACAGTAAACAGATATACTCTGATGAATTCAATACTTATTATTTTTAGACATTATGATATTATGGGGGTTAGCTCTGTTGAGATTAAGGCATTGAATACGTGTAGTTTCTATTCCAGTTAGTAAACAGACAGGCACAGCACAACGAACGATAATTGAACTCATAAAAAAAATACCAAATCACCAAAATGTAAATGTCTAACGTAAACAAGTAGTGTGCACCGAGATTTTCTCCTAGTTTTACATATTTTGTTTACTTTAAAGATCTTGAAGGTACCAGGCAGTGACGGATGTAACCTGAAGAAGTGACTTAGTATTAATAATTAACAAATTTATTCACAACCTTTTTAAATAAATTAATTACTGATTATGATCTTTAAGATGGAATTTAAACTTTAACAATTTGTATATAAGCTATAAAGAGGGAATGAGGAATATTTGTAAGCAGATTCTCAATCTAAAATTTGATAAATCGATTATCAAAATTTGATAAATATATTCTGTAGAAAAACAAAACTTAAACCAGAGAAGGTATTGTAGAAAAACAAAACTTAAACCAGAGAAGGTATTTACTATAGAACCTGGAAACTTGGAGGATGGAAGAAGGAAACCAGAGGTATCAGAGGAAGAGGTTAATTTAGAAAAAAGAGAGAAAAATATTGTGCCGAACAAGCAGCCACCTTAAAATCAATGTAGAAAAAAAGAAGAAATAGTTAAAAAGGAAAGTGAAAGCAGGAATTCCTCAAGAAGAAATACCTTAAATTGAGGAAGCGGAACATATTGACGACAGAGCCGTGAATGCGGAGAAGGACTGACAAATATCTCGGCGAAAACAAAGATGGCCTTTCCGGTAGCTACTGCTCCCTTACCAAGAGGAGTGCAATTTGGGGTAATGATAAATTTGTAATGGCAGAGGTTCCTGGTGCAAAACAATATAAAGAGTCTCCACCTAAAGAAGACATGATGAATAAATGCCATAAGAAGTCACTTGATTTCAGTTAAATCTACATTATGTAATACATTTTCTTTCCACTAACAGATTACTTCAAGTTCGACAATATTTTAAGTTGTGAACTCCTTCCCATTCGAAAAAAAATTCTGTAAATCTACGGGGCCTTTTAACTATAGAATAAATATAGAAATTTTGTACATGGTCAGGAAAATTTATGCAAGCTTCTACGGAAGCCAAAGTCGATAAATTACTACCATACTTTTGTATCAGGTTCAAATTAAATGGCATTTCAAATTGATTAGTGAAAAAAGTATCCCAACATATCGGTTACATGAGGTAGGCATATCTAAATATTACTAAATTAGAATTTAAACAGATAATATAATATAAATATATTATTATAATTCGAAAGAACGTAAGCCCTCGACCCAATTTACTATCTAATGTGGTATGTGGACTACAGGTATCTAATAATTATATTTAGTTTTATTAACCATCTGTTTTACGCCACATTATCATTCTTTCTTCGTCTTTCACATACGAGAAAATGGCGGGTGCGCTGGTCACACATGAATACTGCGTGATCCGAACAACAATATTTTTATTTCTCTTTGCCAAATCTTTATTTATTTGCCGAGTTAATTGAATTTGCTAGAACATCTATTTATCCAGATAGCCCAAATATTAAAACCGGCCTCAATATCAAGATGGCGAAATGACCTGAATATACGCTTTTTGGGAATATTTTCATTAAAAATTGTCGATCTCACACCACCAATATCAGATATCGAAAGAATGTGCCACATGTCTCCACGTTTCAAAACTACGACCAGTAAAATTCATTCATCCATTTTGTAGATATATGAAATTTAAAAAGTTTACAAATGCTGACATTTATATCTGAATATTTGGTCATTGTAGTTTATTCCATTGTAGTTTATCAGCAAACCACCATCAAGTTCGTCATAATAGGCCGAGATTGTAATTGTAAATACAAATTGTAAAAAAAAATTATAGAATCAAAATAAAAATAAACTGTTGTTAAATAAACAATAAATTACTTTTTTTTGCCAATCATTATATTATGATATGTATACCGCTACAGATATATCCTGTTAATAATTGCTTTAGCTTTAGCTAGCTAGCATAGAATTACAATGCAACCTTTTGGTAACTACTCAGAGACCACAGACCCCTGCTTGAATTGAATTACATCTACAAACCACAGATTAGTTGCCAAAATGGTCAATTGGTCATTATGATGTGATTATGATGTAATTTTAACATTTGAAATGTTTAAGGGATCGATAGTGTAACGTTAGATACAGGCGGGCATAAACTAGTGGAGAAAAATAGTGAAGGTCTACGTTTTTACTATTCTAAATGCTATGAATAAAATTATGTCGAGGAAGTATGCTATAAAGAAGCTGAGGTTTCACAGATCATTATGATTTGAGTGGATGGTTTAGGATGGACGTTTCTGCATTGAATAGATATCATCCGGCTAAGTCTACGGGGGTGGCAAGGGGAAGGAAAATTATTAGTTAGAATTCATGTTTATTAATCATTTATTTAGTGCTATAAAGGAAACATATTTTTCCATTAAATAAAAATGTTTTTGTCTAAAGCCAGTCTTTTATTATCCCACACTACCTTATACTTCAAAGTATTTTAATTTTAATGTTTCACAAAAGTGTGAAAGATGTATATCTAGGTAATTTGGAAAATATATATTTCTATTTTTTTGCGTTTAGTATTAGTTTATAAATTATGTGTTTGTTACATTGAAATCGTTAGTTATAATTTATGTTATTTTTTTCTAGCCTAATAGCTCCTTACAATAAATAATTAATCCATTTTTATTTATGATATAGATAAGCCTATTTGAAACAATTTATCCGCATTTTAGTTTTTTTTAATTATAAATCTTTCTAGGAATAAAGCCGGATATAGTATTATATTTCTATACGGTATTAAATAAATTCATTATTATTTATTTATGAGATGTAAAATAAAATAGGTTTAAATTTTAATACAATTTATTTGACCACCGCGTACAATATGTAACCCACTTCTAGTTATTGGCACTATACTTTTCTTCAGTGCCCTATTATAGTGAACGCATAACTCTCAACCGTGTAAGCATTAATTCTAAAGCTTATTGCCGAAAACATACTCAGTACGACAAGTATTAAGCTCAAAATTCAAAATTTACTTATTTCAATATGGCCACCTATAATATATGTAGGGCGCTCAAGTTATCCTCATCTAGGGACGTAATTAAAAAGCATACTTTGCAATGTTATATCCCAAAGGTGCGACGCTATTATTCTGCCCCGTATTTATCACGCACTAAGTAAATAAAACTGAAACGAGATTTAATATTCATTAAAATTCTTTGTACTGTGACAGTGCTAAGCTATAAGTGCGTGATTATTTCATATCTATCGTTGTTCTTCTCGGAGCTTTATTTTAAGGTTTCCTGGAAGTATAAAAATTATCGATCAAGTGCTTCATTTTATATCTGAGATATATAATTCTGTTACTTTACAGTGTTATAGATAGCTCAATATAAATAGCATGCTTGGAGGTTTGGGTAGCATGATTGGCAAGAATTTTTAACCAGAGGCGGAGCAGCATACTATGAGACACACAAAAATGTTCTGGACATGTAAAGTGACCAGTAATCGCAAATATTACAAATAGTTGTTCGAATATTTATTTGGATGTTACTGCTATGGTTTATGTTACTAAAAAATTACATTCTTAAACTCTTAATTTCTAATTTTATGGCATATTAATTAACAATACATTAACGTTATGTAGCATATTAATTAAAAATACATTCAAGAGAAAGGTTTTGTCAGTAAGTCATCATAAACTGTCGAAAAATGTACACCAACATGTTTAGCAATACAATATTTAGCCTAAATTTGGAACAAGTTACCACTGTAATGCTCAATAAAATATTAGTCACTACATGGAAAAGTAACATAAACTCGTTTGATTGATGTTTAATAACATTTTTCGAGGAATCATTATGCACGAGTCCGGACCTGCTAGGTATTGACTCGATTTGATGCCTTCCTTGTTTAAGTATACACCACAATTTAATAATAGAATGGCTAATTTTATCTAGCCTCACATGAATCTAAATTAATGTATGAACATGAGAAATTTAAAAATCATTGCATAATTTAAACCGACGCAGTATGCTACCATTTGATTCGATCTTTTTTAAATTAATTACGTTAATACACCTTACTCATTGCTGTTGATTGCATATATATATTCTCAAATATTCTACGTAAGTTCTACTGATTTTCAAATGCCATTCACATTCCCAGCACTGACATATCAAGAACGTCATGAGGCATTTGCCTAGGGTAATCCAGATGTCCACCTAAAGACATGATATACAGAAAATGTATTAACATTGGCATAGAGCTTGACTACTAATATGGTGGGATGAACAAGAAGCGTCGACCATCTCTGTATCATAATGTTTCCGTCTCTTGTGAAGGTGCAACATCCCCTTTTTTTTGGACGTGATATGACTATTAAAATATGAAAAATACATTTTCCTAAAAAGCCTGTGTGTCTAAATAGTGTAAATGGCTGGTGTGAATTAAGAAAATCACCCTAATTTTTATTTAGAAAACGTCCCGTTGACGTTAAACATACTAATGTCTAGACTTAGCAGGGAGTGTTCAGTGACAAACTCCACATAACATTAATCACTTGGTTCGTCTGATAGACATATTATGCTTCGACTTCTAGGCACTTTCACTATCACTACACCAACTCGAACAGTTTTAGTCTCTTTAGCCGTCGAACACGTCCGTTGTTGTCGAGTAGTGTAGTCACTTCGACGTTTTCGTGGTTTTCACACGCATACACGCTTTCATGTTTAGCCAATTTTGAGCTTAAAATTTTCTTGAAATGTTGTACTGACATTTTTATTTATTGCGCGCTTTTTAAATTGATCGTTAATATGCGAAAAATCGGGTAGTTTCAACAACAAACAAATAATAACGATTTTTTTTCAAGAAAAAAAATTTATTTCCTTTTTTGTTAGCAGCATAGAATAGCTGGTATTTTTTTTATAACATTAAAAAAAAAATTATCTACGACCTTTTGGTGCTTTTTAAAAAAATCTAGTGTCGCTATCTTTAAATATTAAGGGCTGAAATTTTGGAGTTTGTCGTTCAATACTTGTATTTTACATAAAAAATACTACAATGACATATTAGCTCTCTATTCTTTGGAAATTTAATGGTGATTCTTAAAGACATATGAGTTGACAGGTAAATAATAATTGTTAAGAAACATTTTCCGTGTAAACATTTATTTTACATGAAAGTTCAAAATATTGGCAGTGAACCTAAACGTGTACACTAGTGTACAGTACTTAATTGATCCGTAGAATTTTATTGGAGACCCCCCTCCTCGTTGTCACTGATACGATCTTCGCTGTATGCAGCGAGTACGGAAGAGTCGGCTTCGCTTTCGAACTCATCATCATCATGGGCATTTGTCTGGATTCATCCATCCTCTTCTGATGTTTGCATGCAAACCTCTTGATCTCCTCTTCAAACATAGGCATATTCAGGTCCCGATGGATCAGGTCTTCATTGTGAATGTAACACCGCGCTATGACGATGCTCGAAGTACTTTATTTTGGAACGTTGGATGTTGGATTTCTTATTGCATCCCCAGAGTTGGATGCCATTTAGATGCCGGAGTTTTAACTGCAGGTTTTCCTTGCTGTGTTTTCCGTCAATGTTTTGCATCTAAAGTTATGCCTAGATACTTCGTTGCCTTCGATGCCTGCTTCGTTGGCATGTGGGATTATTTGCTGGCTGATAATCACTGGAAAAGTCATATTTCTTGTCAGTAAAATTGACGTAAATCGATTCCGCCATTTCTTTGTCCAAATGGTGTGTTGTTTGAAGTCTGTTTGTAGCTGACTGGATGTCTTGGTCAGTAGAGATCAGAGCAGTGTCGTCGGCGAATGTTGCTGTAGCTACCCAGTCGCTTTGAGGGATGTCGCTGCTGGACAGCAGATAGGGAACATGTCCAATGAAACTGCCCTGAGTCTCCATACGTAACTCCCAAGTGACGGTCAGTGATGTATGGATGTAGAATTTGGCTGATTTACCGTGGCAAATATTTTTCTAGCTTGTATTCTAGGTCCCGCTGCCACATTCGGTCGAATGCTTGGGCCTCATCTAGGAATATCGTTGTGGAGATCTTTTCCTCTTCTAGTACTCTCTCAATTACATCGGTAAATCAATGCACTTGGTCCATGGTTGAATACTTACGGAATCCAAACTGGTGCGATGGAATAAGATACTTTTCCTCAATGATTGGTTTGAGTCTCTGCGAAGAGAGCTTTCATAACAGCTTGGATATAATAATGGCAATAAGGAAATTGGTCGGTAAGATACTCTATTTTCAGTGGGTACAAGGTTCATCAGGTTTGGGAATCATTATTACTTCAACAATCCTAGTGTAATGGCAGGTATTGGAATTATAGTGCTGCATTGAAGTATGCAGCACTACACTTCTGCAACTCGTCGATTCCAATTGCCATCATAATTTCGAATGGGGGGGGGTTCTTTAGAGAGACTCTATATATAAAGGACTTTTCTATCTAATAACAATAGTTGATGCTGGATGACGGCTGGAATTTCATACCTTAGCATTAAAAAAATGGTTGCTTTTTGAAGTTTGAGGTTTATAGGGGAAACGAAGACAGAGAATTCGTCCCGACAAAAGAAACCACGTTACTAATTTTTATGAAAAACTCCTGTACATATATATTAGTCCACTCTGTATATTAATTTGATCACCGTGTAGATACTAAATAAATATTTTTAAGCAAGTGGTAAAGAGAAGAAAGAATATACGACTATTAAAACACACGATATTGAGATCATTTATTATTACATAACGAGGGGGCCCAAAAATTAAATATCGAAAATTATTGTAATCTTTAACTACTGAACTTTTAACCACTGAAGTTGACTGAGCGAACAATATATAGGTTTTACTAAGATAATATTTCAACGTGGTATGTATGTAGTGAACAACATCTAAGGATAAAATGCAAATGCACATTGAACAGCACTGATTACTGGGAATCGTAACGACAATACTCCAACCTAGTGGCAAGCTCCCCGCAGGGAAGCAACCGCTTTACGATTGAAAAATTAAGCCGCTAAGCAGCTAAGGTCATTTCTGATTTATAGACTGGCTCGCGTTCTGCCTTTGGTTCTCACCACTTTCCCACATGGTTTCCAATACAAGTTGTTACTCTAAAGAATATAAGTATTCGTATGTATCTGTTCGACTGTCTCCATGCAGCGAGGCGTCCGTGCACAATAATGCAGAATGTCTTTTGATGTTACAGAAAAAGTTGGCAGTAATAAATAATGGGGACAAATTACATGATCATTATTTTAAATACAATGAGCATTGGCTTTGAGCATTATAATACATATTTTGTTAATTCATAATCAAATCAAGTGTTTAAAAAAAAGTATTACTGTTTGCTTGTATTATTACTGTTTGCTGCCCTTGCATTAAGTAGACTGTGTATTTGTTAGAATGAACTTTATTTTTCTAGTGGTTGAATACAAAACGACTATTTGTGTAAAAATAAAGCAGCCATTTGATTAATCTTGAATGAACAATTGTAAAAGTTACTTATTAAATAATTTTTTGTCAAAATGCGAAAATATTATTATTATTTAATTATTATTATCATTATTTTTTGAAAAATATTTGTATTATACCTTTTTCCTATTAATGCCCCTTTTACTGTTGCTAGTACATTGAAAAATTACACGAAAAATATATCTTCGCGAGAGAAAATTGACTCTCGTTTGCTTGAAATCTTATTTTATATTACAAAACGTAATAAATGTTTTTAGTTTGCCCGTTTGGCGGATGACACGACGCCGCAGAGTTGTGTTAATAAATTTCCCAAGAAATACATCGAGAACACATTAAATATAAAAAAGGTAAAATAATTCCTAATTTGTGTGTAGCAGTTTCACATAATCTTTTTATAATAACGATTTAGCAGAATTTGTGGCAGTGATAAACACGAATTTAAGGCAGACATAATTCCGCAATGGTGTCATTAAAGAATTGACAGGTAAAGGCACAAGTTTCGTAACTATTCCCAAATTTGTCCCTAAATACCTATGTTGTGCCACGGTGCTTCACTTCCTACATGTAATAGACACATAGAAGTTACAGTTTCCACACATTTGCGTGCAGTTAGGCACATAGATCTAATACAAATACGTAATAATTCCTTAAATAAGACCTTATTTTGCTCACTGGACCAGTGTAACAGTAAGAAATGACTAACTGTATCAAACCCTTTTGATAAGTCAGTAATTGTGCAGCGGCAGGGTTTTGATTGATTTAGTTCAGAGTGGATTTTTGTTGTTAAACCGACAATAGCATCTTCAGTCGATAAAATTGTTATCCCAAATTACTGGCAAATGCTGGCAGATGTTCCAACCAAGACGTTAAATATAAAATAAAACAAATACTATTCCAAAATGCATATTAGAGTAGTTATTAGTATGAATAAATTTTATATCAACTCAGAGTTACTCGGAATATTTAGAGAATCAATACTTCGTGGTGTTCCAAGTAAAGTTCGCGTAAATACAACATGTACATGTATAATGTACAAACATTTCCAAAAAATATTCGCCTTGGGACGGTTCCGGCAGTGGCCTCATTCAGCGCGACATGCAAACGGATTATTATTTATTAACCGTAGGATTTTCACCCCAATGTTTTTCTTTATAGCCGTACTTAATTAATATTTTAATAGATACCAATTACGTAAGACCGGCGAACACATGTCTCCCGACGAATGTAGGGTAAAATCCAGAAGAACCATCGATTACCAATGGGACAATGTAATAACTTTTTGTCGTTGTTGTTGATGTTCTGGTAACTTGGTAACGATAAGGAGTTCCGTTTAATAATTTACTGTTACCGTGATACGAGGCCGTTTATTTCTCTAGATTTCTATCAGATATTCGCTTGTTCACTCGTCGCAAACTTTTAATGTGATTGCTCTAATCAGGCCGCACGTTCATTAAAAACTAACGATTGTTTCCCTGTTGTCATTCTCATTTCTAGATGGCAGTAACAGATCGATAATTTACAAGATATGGATTAAGAGAGTCTTAATTAGGGACAGACTAGGTCATTCGTGGGACACTAATAAATAATTATTAAATAAAATATATTATGTCCAGAGAATGCTTATTTAAGCATACAGGGTGGCCCGGATTTAATTTGCGTACACTAGATCTCGTAAACCACAATAGATACATGTTGGTGAGATGAGAAAACAGTTTCCTATTTTGATTTGTAATAAAATTGTCCATAAAAGTTCAACATTTTTCGACATAGATCGACAAAATATGGAAAACCCCAATATGAAATTTCCTCACAAGTGGATTGGAAGAGGCAGTTTATTTCCAAGGCCTATTTCCTAGGTCACCTGACATTACCTGTCTGGTTTTTTGTCTTTGGGGTAAGGTGAAGGATTTAGTGTTTCAAAAACGTCCAACGACACGGGTTTTTAGAATAGAAAATGCCATCCACAGTATATCGGTTGTGGAAGTGGATTTTGCCGTGCAAGAAACACCCGACAGACTTGAAGGTTCTATAGAGAATGATGGCAAGCAGTTTGAATATCTGGGTATTCAGTAGACCCTCTTTAGAATCGTTAGAACATCCTGGGTTCATCAGGCTAGTTGAAAACAAATCTTAAATGATTTGTTTATGCAAAACCAGAGAAATCCACTTTTTGGCCGGTCATCGACTTTTTGGTCACCGACTTTTTGGTCGGAGATCAGTCACTATGTTCGATGATATGCCTTTGATAACTTATATAATAAGCTTTGAAATTATCCTGATGATATTTTCATAGACGAAACGTATGAAAATTAACAAGAGTAACATATTGTTGTATTTAGTTGTACATATTCTCTATACAATTGAAATAAAAAAAAAAAAAAGGCCGGATTTTAAAATAATAAATGCAGATGGGCCTGAAGAGATAAAATGTCATTATGTAAATTTTATGACGGTTATAGGGAACTTCATTTACAACAGAAACTTCCGAAAACATTTTTTGTTATATTTTAAACTAACACCGTATATGTAAAAAAACGAAACTCGTCGAAATATCTTGAACTTTTATAGATCATTTTATTACCCATCAGAATAGGAGTTTTCTTTCAGTTTTCATCACGTTTTTTCCCATTTAACCAACTTTTAGTGCGGCTTAAGAGATCTCTGTGTCCATACATTAAACCCAGGCCACCCTGTATACTACATAATATACCCACATTTATATTATATATATGAAAGATTCATTAAGTGACATCTGGTGTCAGTAATCGGAGAACACAGTGGCTTTTTGATATATTACCAATAACTATAACAACACAAAAATCATCGACAAAATCATTTAATTAAAAACAATACGAATTATTTTTATCATGTGTATTTAATTACAATTATTATTTCAATGTATCAAATTGAAAAAAATCAGTAAGTATAGACTTACTACATAGTTTGTTATTACGGAAAAAATTAGATTGGGCATGAATCGAATGCACAATCCTCGGTACACGGGCCAGCAGTTTATAGCCAAGTGATACGGTATTAGAATGAGCGATCCACGAATGTTATTTAAGGCACCATGAATATATTGAGATTTGTTTGCTTTCTAACGATGTAAATTCACTTTTCTCTTTGAATCAGTTTATGCTGATATTTTGGGAAACAACAGACTTTATACTGGATATTTTTTTAATGTATCTTTACACCCCCCAACCTACTTTGAAAAAAACCTACCTGAGACCTACCCTAAAAAAAGTTTATTCAAATCAAACCATGTGTTACAGAGAAAAAAATATCCAGGCGTTTAGTTATGTAATATAAAAATAATTCGAAATGCTAACATTTAAAATAAAGGCTATTTCTTACATACCATATTAATGTAACCTCTCTCCGGAAACATTTCCTATTTATCAGCTGGTCAATGACCTCTATTATCACCACTTATATCGCATTGCCAACAGTGTTAAATAACTTACGGACCATGTTTCTCTTGTGTTAAATACATGAATTTTGTTACAGGTAAAGGTTATTAATGATCCTCCTGCTTTAGTACATAACTATCATCGACGTATTATTTGTAAAATAGTTTTCTTTTACCATAAACAAATGGTATCATTTAAGATCTAAATATTGTTGAACCTACTGCCTCTCATGAATGCCTTAACGGAGTGTGTTCAGGAATATTAATTATGTTGGATAATATTACTGTATGGAATAAAAATCTGATATAGCATTTAAGGTGATTGTTGAGTATTAGGCAATATTATTTTTTACCTTAGAAAGTAATTGGATAAGTGACGGTTTACATAACATTCATAAATTTAACCATTCCAAATAAGGTAATTTTATCCGTTATAGTATACGTTGGTCATTCGTTATACAGGATGTCCCACTTTAATTAATCAGGCGGAATAAAAATCGCGAATGACATTTCCGAGAAAAAAATTCCAAAAGTTATACAGTTTGAGTAGGATATTCGATGGTACTGATATTTTTGACCTTGGATGGCAGGTCATTCAAGGTCAATTTGTCAAAAAATATGAAACTTTTTGAAAACTTTTTTGAAAACACAAACTGTTGCTTATTTATTACTTAACTTAACTTCGTCCAATCTGATCAAAACCCCAGTGGTTACAATTTCTATCATTGCTGGCTGAACGTAAGGGATGCGTAAATGTAGCCAGGAAAATGGAGAAGGCCGTCATACTCGGCTAGTTGGTATGTGTTCAGAACATATTAGTTGCGGCCTCAATGATCACTTTACCTTACTTACCCACCTTAAGTGGTCATGGAGAAGCGAATCTGGAAAGTTCCTCTGGATCAGTCAGCCAGGGGGAAGCCCGGGGGAGCAACGTAGCACAAAAATATTTTAATAATAGTTATCGTTATATAACATAATATAATTATTATCGACTAAATTATTTAAAAAAATATGTAGTGAATTTATTTATTAATAATAATCGACCCATTAAACGAAGCAGCCTTGTTGAGCTTCTCAAATATTCATAACGGTAAAAATAAGTCTAATACGCTCTCAATTCCGATTGCTTGTATTTATGTAGTTCAACACGACGCCGAATAAAAATGTTGCTGCGCTTAATCGTCGGTGAAGGGTTTTTGATGTTTGATTGCCTCATTGTTTAAGTGTAGTAAACAAAGTGTTGCCCACAACTTGCGTATATTTATAGCCTTGTTATTTCTACTCGTGTAGGTAATTGCCTAATATATTAACAATACTATCAACAGTTATTTTTCATGAAGGAGAGATGAAACGGGTGCTGGCTTAAGATATTTTTATAAGATAACAGATACGTTTTATTTTTCTTCTAGCCTTTAAAATTAGAGCCACGCTTCCCATAAAATGAAAGACTAAATTGTTTTTGCGACCTTCACATATTACAAAAAAAACTTCGATATAATAATAAAATACTCTCGTATAGACTAGTCAATGATGTATCTAAGTATTTTATAATTTTATATAATATGCAGGGTGTTTCTAAATATATACGTGAAAGGTTAAAATAGGTGAATTTTAAGCAAAAATCAAGGATGTTTTTTATATATTTTTTAGAAAACCGTCCATGTATTTGTTTTCTCCACTGTGGAAGAATTTTGAATAATGGGATTTGGCGGACAACAGGCGGCACTAATAAAATTACCATTTTTTTTTCCCAGGATTTATTTATTAAACATTTCTTTTTAAACAGCAAGCAAAAATTTATTATGAATGATGGTTTCTTATGAACAAGACCCAGTACTGTCCTCGATCCGAAATCACTGGGGTGGATAAATAAATGCCTAAACGCAGAGATACACGTAGATACAACGCTGCAAGAGCATGCGTTACCATTTTCCAATAATTTTGGTGATTGATTTTTTCTGCAACTAGACAATTGTGTCCAGAAATAACTAAATAGAGCTTACTCTAACTATAACTCTCTATAATTCTATCTATATATAATGCAGATTATATATAGATAGAACTATAATTCTCTAGATTAGACTATAATTCTCTCAAATATAATGCAGAAAAAAGTATTATTAAACAGTACATTGTCAAAAACTACCATAAACCCAGTGTCATGCATATCAAAAGATGGCTTAAAGTTCAACCTTGAATTTAGTGGCAAAAAAAATAAATGAAAACAATATTTATTTACATATATACAATACTTTTTGGAGGTTTACATTATATTTCAAGCGGCAGATAGTATTGACAATCATTTTAAACTAAACTATTTAATTTCATGTCTTCTGCTTTCAGCTGTGTTGGCAATGTGCTTGTTAGATACTGCTACCGGCGAGCTGCCCTCCCTCCGCTTATCGCTTCTAGAGGTGATGTCATGGCGATATCCGTGTTCGGTTATTATTAACGAGAGGTTTTCTGCTTTCGATTTTCTGTTATAGTTTATGATTAAATTTAGTGCTTTTTTTCACGGGATAAAAACCCCTCTCCTTATTTTGCTTGTTAATGTTGTTGTTATTTGGCCACCTTCCGACCTACATTTTGTCATTAGTCTTGAGTCTATGTCTGTGGGTTATGAAGGGCGATTGGGGTATAGAATATGGGGAGGGCTTGGTAGGGGAGTTTATGTTTGAGGTATACGTTGGGGTCGTGTCTTATGGTCGTTAAGTCTTTTGCTAGGGTAGTATTGCGATCGGCCCACACATAAAATTTTTGGGACACCTCTTCTGTGTAGTCTTTTATTCTATGTATGTGACATATCACGCAAGTGGTTGATATTTGTGTACATGTCAGCACCGGTACATAGTCTCAAGATTCTATTTTGTATCCTCTGTAATATGAGGAATTTCCTGTCCGATATGTTACATCATACCAAACAGGCATATGTAATAATTGGTCTTAAGACTTTTTATACAGTATGAGCATATTTTCCGTTGTCAATTTTTTAAATGCGACGCTAGATTTTACTATAATTTGCTTGATATGCCTTGCGTAGTTAAGGCGTTTATCTAAAACTATCCCTATGTATTTAGCGTGGAGTGTCTCTTTAATTTTAACATTGTTTATGTTTGCGTGCTATCTTATTGTTGTGTTAGTGTACTTTCTGGTGAAATTTACTGTCTCCGTTTTTTCGGGTTAATTTTGATCTTCCGTGTGTTATAATAGGGTATTAATTTAATTAGATATATTTTCAATTGAGAGTTCGGAACTGAAACTGGTGGTCATTACAGCCGTGTCGTCGGCGTAGTGAAACAAAGGCATGTCGAAGGTGTAAAATGTATATAATTTGGGGGGGCTGTTTGGTGGTGAGTTGGGGTAAGGTTCTTTTGACTAGGACTTGGTTAGCGGTACATTGACATTGAAATAACTAAATAGTACTCTAGCTAGACTATAATTCAGATTTATAATAAAATTAGATATAATATAGCATAGTCATAATCTCTCAAATAAATGCAGAAAAAATATTATTAAATTTGTCAAACATACATTGTCAACGTCAAAAGTACATTGTCAAAAACTAGTGTCATGTATATCAAAAGATGGCTTAAATTTATCCAACCTTGAATTTAGTAGTAAGCATAATATGAGACGTGTAAAATTAAGAGAATGTTGAAAGATATGTTACGTTGTGCAGAGTTAAATGTATCCTAATTATGTGAAATTTTACAAAAAATGTCAACAATTATTGTTTTAATACTAGGTATGTAAAGGTGGCTTAGAAAGTGATATCCGCCATATGTGATATCCGTCATAGTGAGAGTGATATCCGATGAACAGTGATATCCGATGAAAGTGATATCCGCCATATCTAAAAAAGACATTAATAATTATTTATACAATAGTGCAAGAAGTAAATGACGTGTATTCCAACTCGGCTTGACAGCCTCGTTGGACAATTTGACGTCGCGTGCAATAAACATTTTTTGTACGAGTTACATACAATATTTTTTCTACGTTCATACAAACACCAAAAAATATCGCAAAGGCTAAGATCATTTTTACAGTTTTTAGTCCTTTTCTAAATTACTCAAATGAAATGTTTTTATATCGTATTTAATGTAAATTGCTGATGAATTACAAATATATTTTTTAGTACAATGCAAATTATTATTATTATGACGTACTTTGAATATTTCGTTGATTAGTTTCTGCTAATTGCCAAATACTGACTGCACAACGCTGGTGCTTCCACCTGGAGTTAATGTTAATACTTCAGTAATTCTTTAGAAACTACCACTTTTTTCATAGGTTTTAGCCAAACCTTATAAGTAAGTAATACTTGATTGTCACACTACTAGATCTTGAAAAATTTGTAAACTATTGCACTTAAATATATTATGAAAATATAATTTTCTTCATTAGCAATGATTGAGCCTCGGTTATCGGACGGCAAAAATTGCCAAATTTTATGTCGTTTTTCGCATGGCGGCGTATTCCGCTTCTGAAAACAATGCTGATATCGACACTCCCGTATTCACTAGCCACACAATACATTGTTTTAACCGAGGCGGCTGCAAAACAGCATTCAGTCCCTGAAACGGCATAAATACGTAATTGAATTTCTAGATTTTTCCTCATATTATTGGCATTCGGCTAACCGAATGCTTTATTCAAAGCATGTCCTGATTGCCAGATTAAGGCACAGCTTTTACGCTTATTACATTTGCATAGTATAGAGAGCGCTCGGCCACCATCATCGCACAAATAGCAGTTTTCCCTGAATTTAATCTGTCTTCTGCGGAGTTGGCTTTTTAACATCACAATAGCAGGGAATTTTTAAATTAATAAAACTTGTAGCGGGGCTAATACAACACATAAAGCCACTTCCCAGCAACAAGTCTCCGTAGGAATTCATTGGCTTTTCGATTATATTTCATGGGTTTCACGATTATATTGCATGAGAGTCACGTTCACATAACATGTTGATTTTCAGCTCTGGTACTATTTGATATTGGAAATGTTAATGTTACCGTATGGGCGCACAGAGCCAGAGTTCTGGGTTTTCTCCTAAATAGTGTCGTGGTCAAATAAATTAATGCTAAAGGTGCGTATTGACTTCAGCATTTTAGTCCGAACGAGCAGAGCGCGCACGTACGAACCAAACAAACATTTTGTGAGAAAAGCTCGCGATGTTCGTAGTGTTTGTACTGTTTGCTATGTTCCCGTATTCGCCAGTTTGTTTTTGGTGTTCGCAGAGTACAAACCTCGGTATAAACTATGGACGCGGAAAATGATAGACATAAGTCACGATACCAACATACACATGACGCATAAATTACCTTACTAAACCCTACCCATATTTTACCTACCATTTCCAAAAACTTCCAAAAACACCAGACCATAATCCCATAGAATATTTATAGAATTACTTAAAAATAAGTATGTAGAAGAAGAACTAAACGTTATAGTGATCCAATAATGGAATGCTGTTTCTCAAGATGTCATCCAATATCAAGGTCTTATAGATAACATGCCTAGAAGCTGCCAGGTGGTTATTCAGCCTATAGGAACTTACTAAATACTAGTAATGTATGTATGTATGTATTTGGGTCGGAGTGTAGTGGAAGGTAGAGGAAGGACACTCCCATTCCACCACAGCACTTAGGCCTCATTAGGCCCTTTGTGTATTCCTCCTTTTTACTTGAGTACTTTTCTTCAAACCAACCTATTTATTACGGGTGGCCTGGTGGCAAAGTATCTACAATTTGTATGTATGATAGTATGTTTCTGAGTTACCGAGATTAATTACTCTGATCCTCATTACCATTTATCTGGGACCACGCGTCCGCGGCAGATCTGTTGAGTGTTCCCAAGTCTCGGGCAGACGCACAGTCCGGGCCCAAGCCTGCCTGGGCCACTCATCCAAGTGCCACCAACGCCCGCCCAGCGTAACTTTGAAGATCTTACCGGTCAAGTCTAAGCGGCTAGGCGGTCCCATTCGGTACCAGGCGGTCACATTCGGTACCAGGCGGTCACCTCGCCTCTTACGACAGGT
>CAXKVY010000020.1:0-17744 GCA_964058915.1 Tetropium fuscum | reverse complement strand
GGAAATGGGAACTATGGTCTCGCTGACAGTTTACCGATACAGTACACAATATTAACGTAGAACCCATTAAAAAGGAAACCACGACACGTGTACAGTATTTTATAAAGGATTATTGCGACACATTTCTGTTGTATACTTTCCATTGTTGATGTTCATATTCAATAGTTCATAATACACCGATTCATGCCTGCGCAAAGGTTGTACATTCGCTTTATCGATCAAACTTCTTGTATTATAAAAAATAGCTGATAGTAGCGTCTCGTTACTATAGAGTCCAGTGGTAGTTGAAGGTAAGTAAATGCAAGTAGTTACGGTACTAAAAATAGGTAGGTAGCATATAATAGTATAACTAATTAAATACTTACTACTACTTAGAGTAAAAGGGGCATCGATGTTAGATGATTATCTATATGGAAACCTAGATGTTTTTCCGAAATTCACTGGCTTTAATTGTATCTATAATTATGTGATTGGTATTGTATTGTACTTTTAGGCAAGTCTGGATTTTTCCTTCTTGGCAGGGAAGGAACCAAGGCTAAAATAACCTGACCAGTTTTCAAAGACTTGTTATATTTCATGTACACTACATTCACTATCAAAGGTATTCAGTCTTTTTCACTCTATATATAGGTTTATATAAGTTATAATTATTATTAAACCAAATTTCTGTATTTAAAATGCTATTTACTATTTGTTTCATACTGTCAGCAAAATAATTATTAAATTTTTCACCCATACCTTTGATTATATATAAAATCAAAGCCCATACTTAATACCTCTTGTGTAACATTTAGCTCACCACGCTATCAAATTGTACAGTATCAGGAAAATCTTGATTCTTGTTACAACCACTGTTTGTAAGGTACAACCACATAATTTTAGTTGTTTTGAAGTCTTTTAAACATATTTTCTTTTTTAACATATCATTTCTCATTTTTCTAAAGGAATCCCATTTCTGGAGTTATTTCTACCTGCGGAGGTGTAATAAATGGCATACCCTTTATCACTTTGTTAATTATATTGTACACCTCATAATCAAATGATGATACAGGGGTGACAGGAGTTGTTACTTTATCTATTATATTGGAACAATTATTTCTCAACAACTACTTCTATAGCTAAGTCGTCAACATTCAGAATATGTAAATCAGCCTAAGAATCAAAATTATGTATGTCACAAATATCCAAAAGAGGGAGTTGCTTCATTCTCAGGATGACTCCGGAATTACTTATCCAGGGAATGAAACATTTCATTTGACGCGATTCCAACAGAAACCTCTCCCGATTCTAACGGATAATGGATAATCATGCCTACTATCACTATGATTAAACTTACAGATTATGAAGACAGCATTCTTTCAGAGACCGAGGAGAAGATACTAATGCAGACAGTGCGTGAATTAAATTAATTTATTTTAATAAAATTTTCTGCGAAGACCACGAGAAAGTTCTACTTAAGGCAAGTAAAGTAGTGAAGAAGTGAGTACTGACGAATATATGGTAAGTGTTTTGTAGAGACATGGAAAGCAAATTTGACTGTGGTCTGTAGCAATGACGATGGGTTAATATTGAAATAGATAATGATTATTCCTCAGTGTATTTTGTAAATTGTCCGCATAGGAAGTACCTGTCTCCGAACTTTTCCTTTCTGTTTACATAGCAAACATTGCATTGCCCAATTAAGGTATATTATTGTATGCTTACCCGTTCACTTACCTATGGTAAACAATATAGATGTATATGAACAAACCAACATAATATAGGATTGATGTCACGTTCGGATAGCAGCCGTTTGTTAGAACCTCGGCATTACTAACTGTCTGAACGTTCATACAGGGTGATGTAACAAATACCCACCTCATTTTTTTACCTCCAATCTGCAAGTGTTGTTTTTTATGTATTTTTGAATATTGATCTCTTTGCAATTGAATAGAATGTTTTTATAAGAAGGGATCATCGGCGCTTTCCACATATCTAGTATCAATATTTTTTCACACCTTCCATTCAGACTCTGATATGCCAATGAAGTGTTTAATGATATCATAATGTCAGATGGAAGTAAATCCGCCAAACCAGACTCGCCAGGCTGTTATTATTGATTTGTTACCAATATACTATGTTGATGGAGGTATTTTAACTGAAACGATCAGACATTATTAATGAACGTTACGGGTAAATGGCGTTTATAATATACCTACCTATGGAAAAAGGATTCGACTCTCATATATTATTAACTATTACTTTTCGCGAGATTCCCATTTTTTAACAAAGGTGTTTGTCGAATTTTGTAACACAATTTCCAACTTTTGAACCACTTATATTCAAAGATAAAAAAAATTATCTTTGAAAGCTATCGATTTCCTTCATAGCGTAGGCGTGTTGACTACGAAAAAATTAGTACAAGGAATTTGGTGGAGACATTCCACTTGAAATCCTCTCCTCTACAATGGAGGCTGTGAATCGCGCGCCATACTGAAAAATAGCGCTTAATTTTCAAATTTTTGTATATAAATCCTATACCGTTGAAAATGGGAAAAATGTAGACGGTAATAATATAATTTCTGATAGTACAATTTGTACCTCTAAATCGAACGGTTTTCGAATTATGAGCAATAGAATGTTATTAAATTTTCAAAAATCCCAATTGTTCAGAAAATACACTGTAAAATATGTGCTGATGCTCTAAATAAAACGAAACATATTTTTAGTATCCCTCAAAAACACCCCCAAAATGATGAGACAGATCCCGATCAAACCTGCAAAAGCCAGCTATTCAGGCTATTGTTTGTATATTTCCTGAACCATAATAAATAAATATGGTGGATGTTTTCTCATATAACGGGACGGGCGCTGGACCGTCAAAAATCAGAGTTACCCCTATTGCAACCACCCCTATCGCAACACCCTACAAGGGCCATACACCTTGGGGGTGGGCCATAATGCATGAAAAATAAAAAAACAACCAGAATGTAGATGCATAATAAATAAAAAAAAATATCCAAAAACATATCAGTGATTTAGTCGCCGAAGCGGTTGATAAAAATTAAAAATCGATTTTTCGAGTGTGCCGAAATTACTTGATTATTTAAATATTTTATAATTGACTAAATACTTATTATATGTATTAAGTTAACATGTTTTTTAAAAGAAAAACTTAAAAAGTACAATTAACTAAACCATAAAAATACAAAAAACAAAATAATACATGAAAAATAAAAAAACAACCAGAATATAGATGCATAATAAATAAAAAAAATATCCAGAAACATATCAGTGATTTAGTCGCAGAAGCTGTTGATAAAAATTAAAAATCGATTTTTTTTTAATCACGATTTGTTTTACACTAATTTCACATCTAATTTTGGCTAGTTTTTATTAAGATATACCTATTTTCTAACAATTCTAACTACTTATATCTTGTATCGTCAAGCAAACAAATATTTTCAGGCATAAATACTACAGACAGATAAGAGGCAAAACTGGATTTTTTTATTAAAAAGAGTTTTAAAAGTGTATTTTTATTTTTGTAGAAAGCAGTTAAGCAGCTAAATTTCTTTTCAATTAATATAATATGACAATATGACTATATATAGTTATCTTGGTTTTTCTATGAAGAGGTACATTTTTAAGTGTATAATTTTTATAATCACGATTTTATTAAACAAAAAAAATTAATTTGTTTTGTGAAAAGTAATCTTGGGTTTGTAGCATTTCATTACATAGAGAAACAAGCAAATAGACGAAATAAGGAAGATACACTTACCAGTTCTATATCTGGACATACACACGGAAATGAACCACTTAGAAGTTGTACAAGTTCTTTCACCTTTATTGAGGATCTTCAGAGTGGTGTACGACCTGTTTCATTGATCATTTATACCTAAATTTAAAATATTAATATTCCAACACTTGCAGTGACGTTTTATGACATAGTTTTTGACGGAACTCAAATTCTTAAAATACACAAACCTAGTCTACTGTTTATATTTGTTCTATTTGAACATATTATATATAAAAGCATTAGGCATACAGTTATCCACTTGCAAATTCATAAAATCTAGTAGATCCTATTGAAAACAGCTTCTTCCTTAGCTATGTGCTAGAGAATATTGAATTACATATACCATAGAATTCTGAAGCATTCAAAGAGGGAGTGATACAGAAATTGCTTGCTTAGTCAAAACTAAAATCATTTGTTGGTCTTATGTATTAATTGTTTTTTCGAAAATTCGAAAAAATAATTTCATGAAACCCAAAAACTAATGTCATAAAACGTCACTGCAACTGTTGGAGTATTAATATTTTAAATTCAAGTATAAATGATCATTGAAATAGGTCGTACACCACTCTGAAGATCCTCAATAAAGGTGAAAGAACTTGTACAACTTTTAAGTGGTTCATTTCCGTGTGTATGTCCAGATATAGAACTGATAAGTGTATCTTCTGATATATATATATATATATATATATATATATATATATATATATATATATATATATATATATATATATATATATATATATATATATATATATGTATATATATATATATATATATATATATATATATATATATATATATATATATATATATATATATATATATATATATATATATATATATATATATATATATATATATATATATATATATATATATATATATATTGGTATCGGCAAGTAAAATCTATCGGTCGAACATTAAATATAATATACTGATTTTGTCCAATAGGGTTACAATTGTCTTTAAATGACAGAAAATAACTAACAAGGTGTCGCCATAGTTAGGCAGGTAGTGGCTTTTATCGTTTGCCTCTTCTATCGCCTATAGCACGCTATTGAGAACTAATAAGTTCCGAGCTTGTCCATGCTTCTGAAAATCTGAAAATCAACGGCCATTTTTCAATATGGCGAGCATAGGCATGGCTTCGATTTTATCAGACTTTTAATATATTCTATAAGATGGTAGCTGACACATGTCAACCATTCCTTGCTTATACAAATGTTTTCAAGGTTCATATATTTTTGCCTTATTTTTATTGCACAATGTTCATAAATAATGTTGCATGGATGCTCCCTAATTGACTTTACATTGCAAATTTATGTGCATAATAAACTGACACAAAAAAAGGATTCCTGGGGTTACAATGTATTTTTATAAAGATCGTTTAGATCAGGAAGGGCGGGCTCTATTTACCATGATTTGTTGCCATAGATCGGTATTATAAAAAGTAATATTGAGAGTCGCGCTGTGAGGGTGAATAATGGGATAGACATTTCTTAGACCATATCTTTATATACACATCTAAAGAATCAAATAAAGAAAATATGTGCCCGTTTTATACGATATCATACCCGCATATTTCATAGTTTGTTTAGTTTAATATAGTTTCACACAAAATATTTGATAAGGATGTTTAATTAAATGATTGGAAAGACAAGCAAATTCGTATAAGAGTTGAGGCCATGTGTATGTATCACTTGACTCGAACAGTTACATTTGTGCATGAACACGGCAGGTGATACGGTCGTATATTCGCTTTGCAGGAAGTCGGTAAACAGGAAGATAACTCGGAAGAGCCGACAGATACACGTACATGAACGTTTAATGATCTGCTAGATAAAGGAGACCATTATGTTTTAAACAATAAACTGGAGTAACGGGAGGGAATGAGTACAGTTTTATCGAAGCCGTAGCGGCACTGACAAAAACATGTAAGCTTAATTGCCCGTTAGATATATCGTCTGGCAATTATAATAAAAATGCGAAATGATAATGACTAAATATTAAATATTACTATAAAAATAACATTAAAAGTTGACATTTATGAGAATTATAAGCCGGTTACTTATTCACCAAATATCTGATCTATATCTTTACGGAGAGCAAAATCAAGCATAGTCAAAAATATGTATAACCGTTGAGTGATATCTGTTTTGTCATTTGGGTCATAAAACATGCAAACCGAATCATCGCTATAACAACAGTTCTCAACAGACTGACAAATCTTGGATCCAAAAAGACAATCCGAAAGATAGAAAACGAATATAACGGAAGGTCAAACCAGAAGGACTGTATTTCCTTGTCTAAACTTAAGAATATTTTGCCCTATAAAGATTTTACATTAAGGTTTTAATTTCTATATTTTTTAAATTAATCTTAACTTAAACTTTCGACCTGTGCATTTCGCCATAAGCTCCTTTTATCTTGCATAAACGCCGACGATGACGTTGAGACATTTAACTTGGATGTGCGGCGTTACCAAGTTCGTAAAATTTTGGAAATTTCATATTTCTTTATAATATAATATTTATAATTTTAACACTTTGTTATGGGCGGTTAATTTTTAGCAGTCCAAACACAGGTCATAGTACTTTTATGTTTATTTCTGCACAATGCACATCATTATTTTACAAAATCAGAAATAAACATAATAATTTAGGGAAGAGAGACAAAAAAAACCTTCTTTTTGTGGTTCTAAACAATATCCCAGAAGTCCCCGTAGATATTGTCCCCTACGTAGCGTTTTTTCGCAAAAATCTCGCCAACGGTAACTTTTATAGAAATAGTAGTTATCAAATTTGTAGCTTAGGAAATTTACAAAAACCTACAGAAAACATGTCATTAACTTTTTTTCGGCAACGGAAATTTATTTACGTTACACTTTCAGCAGCCATCAAAATACAAACTGGAACACACATATATTCTATATTCTATATTCTATTGTGTAGCATACGTTGTTAATGTCACTGTTCATTAATTGACAATTTAGATATCAGAAGTTTGTTGTAGGTACATAATTATTAATAAAAATAATGTGAAAAGTATCTAGAGGCATCCTCTAACATCGATGGGTATAACTCAAGTTGCTTTGCGGCCTTAGTCAATTGTATTAATCGGTATGCCACCGAACATTAAAAATAATTTCGTTGCGCATATCTGTGTCGCTTTACTGTTCTCTGTGACACGAGCGCATAGGCGGCATCGGTAGTTTTGTGACTGTAGACGACGTTGGCAGATCTATGTCAAATTTTTATGATAAATGTCATATTAAATTATTATTATTATCACTATGGAAAATTATTATTATTATTACGATGTGCTTTGGATATCATGTAAGTTATATATGGTTTGAATGTTAATTTGAGGCCAAATATAACATGCACCTAATATAATCCTTTATTATACCATTGGAGGAAACATTTACATTTATTTATTTTATATTCAAATCTTAATGGGCCAGATTGTATAACTTCTTTATAATCATGATAAAATATTGAAGGAAATTGGAACCATATGTGACCTTTGAGGGACACCTGTGTGTGCTACGATAGAAAAAGGAACTGTCCATGTGTACCTTATATCATGTTTGTCAAATAACTTTTGATCCAAGTAAGAACTTCTTTTAATACATTCTTGTAACTATTAAATTTAATTATCGGAAGGGGTGACAATACACTTGGTTCTTTCTGCTTCCTAAGCAGAAAGAATCAAGAACCAGATGAAAACATTAGAAGGGGAAAATAAAATCAAGAAAAGAAGATCCATGCATAGCAGCTGCCCCAATCTTATTAACCAAGAACGAAACCGCAAGGGAATTGTAAGTAGTGCCGCTAAGATAATTATGCAACGGCGGAGAATGTCTCAACAAGAAGTTTCTCATCAAATTGTCAACGAACTTCACACAAATTGGGTTTTTCATTAGATATAATGAAATACTATTTACAGCTATTAATAATGATGTATAATTAAAAGTGATCGTGCCTATATAATTAGTTAAAACCTACTAATTAGCTATATTACAAATTATTAAACTAGACATAAATCTGATTAAATATTTTGTTGCAGAAATATATTCATAACTATTAGGTAATTTCATTCTATAATTACCAAACTATTACCGATAATAATTTATCATACATTAGTTCATATGGCATAATGACCTATAACTACTGTATATTTATTGTAAGAAATACGTTAATCATTTATGTTAATAGGCATTTAATTAATAATCCTATTAAGCTTATGAAAAGCAAGTAGTAAAAATGAAAGTATTTGAAATCCGAAACAAGGAAAATAATTAAAACGTCAACTCTTTCATAGATTAATTACCTATGCCATCTTCTGCTAGGCTATGTAACCATTTATTGTGAGATGCATGTAAGACATATTATTTTGTTGAAAAACTAGATATGTTGCAGGTTGACTAAGAAGGCTGACTGCTTTGTATAGAGCTTTGTATATAGTCACTTTTCACTAACATTACAATACAAATAGACTAAATCAGAATTAATGGTTAATAATTACTTAACAAATTATAATTAGATATTACTACCCTCAGGTATTTCTGAGGATATGCCGACATTAGCAGACTTTTGCTTGTTGAGTACCTATTCCATATGGAATGATAATTATTATAATGAGCCAAACACTTGCTCATAATAATTATCATTCTATATGAAATACGAATGATGGTTAACCTATGAGTTCCCCGTTATTGCCTCCAGCTCCACATTTGTTCATGGAATATTTTGTGGAAACAATTTTAAAAGCAAGTATGCCCTTTCTAAAAAGTATATGTAGTTGACTCACCGCGTATAGGAAAACCCGCAGTTGCCACATGTAATTCTCAAATTTCTCAATATTCAATTAAACTATCAAATTCCACCATACTATATAAAAATTGTATATATTATTTATGAATATCATAAAAGAATTATTGTCCATGGTTTCTTTAGAAATACCGAATGCCACATACTGTCATTTTATTGGTGCAAGTTGTCCGCCGAACTCCATTCTTCTAAATTCCTCCTTCTAAATAGTGGAGAAAATAAATAAAAACATTTTTTTTACCCCAACTTTTAAGGGCTGTAACTTGAAGGGGAATTGGTTTGGGAAGAGAACTATATGAAAGACTATTGCTGAAAATTCACCTCTTATATTCTTTAGCATCAACTTCGAAACACCCTGTATAATCCAGAAAAAATCATCGTATTAGCATCTGCTTCATCGCCGTATCATGAATTAGGGGTAACGAAAACCGTACAACTCAATACCGAATTTAGTTCGTCAGGCCACAACTGGCAAGTGTCGTACACTATTTTGGATCCGCCATTAGGAATAATTTTTTTAAATAAAACATATATTAAGTTTAAATCAAAAGTGGTCGTTCATTCGAAATATAATATTTTTGAAAACAAATTCATACGTTTCAGGACGGTTTTACTACCTTTAGGGGGGAATTTTCAAAAATATATTTTTAGTGGATGTCTACGTTACACAGGTTTGTACCTTCTGCCCAAATTTAAAACTCAGGAGTGAAATTTAAAAAATATAACAACCTTGTTATGTAAAAAAATAAAATTTGTGTTTTGTTTATATTCCATAGTTTAAAAAATTATCTCGTAGTTTATTATTCAATCAAGTGATTACTCAATTCGTAGTATAGGGGACCCCGCGTTATGAGGTCCAACACTGTCTGATTTGTATTAATTTTAATGATTTAGGTTAATAGGAGTATACCTACTCTTATTTTCTCTAGGTTAGCATTTTATGAAAACCGGAAAAAATTATGGGAAACAAAGTAGTGGCGATATTGGAGGATTGTGCGTATAATTATATTAGTTTTACTTAATTCGATAACCAGATCAGGCGTGTACACAGTTTAACAACGGATAAGGACTAAGGAGTAATCGAACAACAATTATTATATAATCCGCGGTGTAACGCATTTTTAAAAACGGTGTTTCCCATAGGCAGGTAGGCATGTTAGTAATCAATTCTCAAGGCGGTTATTCGGACAGGCAAATAAATTATATTGACTTTATACTTTTTATTCTCCCAAGGTAACGTTTGGAATATTATAACAAGCAAACAATAAAAAACCTTCCAAACACGGTCACTCAACTCATCTGCCTAATTATGACCACATTTCAAGTATAATTTTGTATTCATCTTCCTTATTTGAAGTATTTTTATAACTCTATCAACAATAAAAAACAGCCGAATCTTGTCCATAAAGAAAGCATAAATACCACACATAAGTACAAGTAGGCGAGGAAGCACACCTTGAGATAGGACCCGATCGTATTGCACACGACTAATCCATTTCAATGAAAACACAACACGTACAACCGGCGTCAGCTAAAAGTGTTCGAGCGCATCTCTGTCTATCGCGCCCCACCACAAACCTTCCCAGCATTTATGCTGAAATCAGACTGCGTATTGACAAATTTACATTAAAATCTCTCAGGTGTTATCACAATGGAGTACCATGCTTTTACGCTGCTGGGTAAGCAGTGTAAAAGTTAGCGAAACCAACCTGTTTGCGTATATACATGTAGTTACATGTTCTTGCAATTGTTTTGTCATCTGGATAAATAAGCCATACTCTAAAAATTGTGAAATTTCGTATAAAAAACACCCACGACTAAGATAAATCTTCGTATTTTTTTTTGGTAAATTTTCATATAATCCTTAAAATAACATAAAAAACTAACTACACCATGTTAAATCCTATTAAAAGTTGCTATTAAGAAGTGAACCTTGTTTTTTATGCAACATTGATAATAACGACAGAAAAAAATTGATTATATAACTACTGGTATATCTATATTGTGCGGGTAAAAGGGCGTAAGTCAGAAAATCGCTAAAACGACTTAACTAAAATGGTGAAAGCGCCGTCTGCTAAATATGTGTCTGTTAAAGTCGGCGTAAGTTAACTCGTATTACTAACACTTCAACGAATTGTGTTAAATGGGGCCTAACTACGAGAACAGCGTAGACACATGTAATAATTCCCTTTTCATCCAATGTGTTTTCGATATAAAAGATATAAAAGAAAGTCAACTTGTGTCTGAAATACCAGTATGGCTTCTTGACTTAATTCGTTTTTACCCAATGAGTAACTAAACAAAAGTATCTGATATGTTGCATGTGTTGCTGTGTCTCTGTAAATGTTGTTCATATTTTAGTATATTTGTGTGAGAAATATCAGGACGTAAAAAGTTTTTTTTAAATAAAATGTTGTCTTAAAGTTTGTGAATCATTTGGGCTTAAAATAATTAATAGAATGCGCCAAGTGGTAAAAAATTGAGTAATTATTGTTTTTCACCCTAACTTTTGTCACCAAATTCAAGTCCATATACTCTCTAAATATTTTCCTGATTTTACAAAATTAGGAGAAACTACGAAAATTTATTCTGAACATTCATATTTATTCACATATGCCCTTTTGCCTGCGCAATAGTGATATATAATTATATATCTTCTTCGACATACAGTCCAGTATGACAGTTTGTAATTTAAAAAATAAATTATAAACTGTCATATACCCTGCAAAGGAAACGAAATTCCATAGGCGTATCATTTTAGAGGAGGCATTTTTCATCATTTTCAGTTCTCCTCCTCTCAATTTCGGTCTCACTAAACACTCGCTTATAACACAATAGTATAATTAATTTCTATAGAGTGTACACCATTTCTATAGAGTGTACACAAATTTGCACACTAAGAAATTCTGTGATCCATTGCAAATAGGCAGACCGTTCAATTGTGATGGTGGTGTGATATTATGTATGAATCAATCACTCCACACTCTTTCAGAACCAGGGTATAATAGACTGTGTGTCAGCTGTGCTTAAGGTTTTGAGAACGAAAGCGGATAAGTTTTCGAAACGTAAACGTTTAAAGTGATTTGTTATAATATTAATCTGCTTTTTGATGTGAGATTTCTTGATTGGCCAAAAACTTTTTCAAAAAACCAACCTTTGACTGATCCATCAGCGCAGAGATTTATTAATATTTGTATTTTTTCTCAATAGTGGCAAAAGTAGAGTAATGTTTTATATAATACAAAACCCTATATATTTTTAAATTTTAACTATATGTGTGAAATTTCCCTTCGAATGACATACGGACTATTAATTTTCGCTTATGCGTTGCTGAGTTGTGTGAAAAATATATCTGCGACAAGGTTTAGCGTACAAATTCGTTGTCCATCTCTAAAATGTTCTCTAATAATGCATCCAATAGATTTTAAAAATAGTGTATATTTCACACAATTGACATTTCAATGACTTTCCGGGTGCGTTTTTTAATTTTTTTCAAATGGAAAAAATGGGAAAAACAGAGCCGATGATTCTTAATAAACCTTCTAGAGTACTGCAAGAGCGAAAAAGCGAAAATAATGGACCCTTAGTGCATAACATGGCCGAAATTATATTGTAGTCTATGAGACGTCGTTTATTGCATCACACATACGTCGTGTGCTGATGCTCCTAGAAATTGACAAAAATAAGAAAACAAACAAACAAAAAATGACAAACACGTAGAGGGTGTTTCCACAACAGCTTTTTGTTCCTTAGAATCTTTTCTATAACTTCTGTCGGATGTGCCAGCCAGTAACTTTTGATGACAGTGACTCGCTGCTAAAGTTACGAAGTGGATTAGAGAGACAATCACTTGTCTCTTTTTTGCTTTCCAAACAATTATGCTGAAAAGGAACTTCGGGCGATTGTCTAACGATACTAAACGATTGTCTGGCGATACTAAAAGAAGAAGCTAAAATGTGGGAACTAGACGATCTTATTGACATAGCTATGGAACCTATCATTATTAATATAGGAGCCGATGATAGTTCGTCAGAAAATTTAATTTTACTGAATTGATTTTGCACATTTATACAGCACTGCATTGTATTTTAATTTAATGGTTTACAATTAACTAAGCATATTTTCATTAAAATAAGTAATAAAAAGATATTCCATTATAATTTCATTATACACTACGTAAAAATCCCTAAAGCCGGATATGAAATATACATTTATTGAGGATTTTAACACCTAGATTCAATGCCTACCGAGATGCCTACTGTCAATGATAATCACTCTCTAGTACTGTGACAGTAAGACTGTAGAGGACATGAATAAAATGGCTCTATGGGATAGGGTAAATAATATTTTGCCTTAAAATTTACTAGGAACAATACTGTAATATAGAAATTGTTAAATGTACCTTTGTCATTGATTCCGATTACCTTTAGTAACCAATTAACAGATGAAAAAAAATATGAATTAGTAAATTAATTTGGTAATATATGATAATATTGATAGTATGGATACTGTATCTAGTCTTAGAAGCAGATATTATTTTATCGCTCGGTTCAACGAAAGTGGCTCAGAATCCCTAGTCGTCGTAGTTGACCTAATCTAATGGTCATCCAGTCGAGTGGGAAACCATTATTTTCATAGCATAACTGACGGCCTGTTCCATATTTCATTCCAGAAACCCACGTCGCGGTCGGGTGGGGGTTTAATATAAAGGAGAATTAGATTTTTGATGCCTGAAGTTAGTCACTCTTTCGTTCCTATAAGGAGATGAAACTGAATTTCGTTTTCGTTTGATGAATCGTTTGATAATTCCGATGTTTTTATGTATAATGTATAATATAATATACTCCACTGGATAATGCAAGAGTGAAAGTTCTTGATATTACACCAAAGTTAGTATATATTTCCCTTTAAAAACTCTTAGTTAATTTGTTAATCTTAACTCCTAACTCTTAATGTTATAACGTCTTGCCCTATTTTAATACACTTCTTTTGAACTTGATTAAATGCTGTAGAAAATATAAGCAGATGTAACTACGTAATTTTCACAGCCTGAATTTATTATTTTCCTTGTCCCTATCATATTTTCATTGGTCGAATAAGACTGTTAAGTGTTAATATTCTCTAAACGACTGGGCACACTTCTTCTAACCTCACAAAATTTCCTGTAACTCTGAATCTCATTAGTACCTACCTATATAAATGCATGATTTGAATAAAAGTCTAATTTTGTATACATATTTGGATATATTAATATTTTCGTATATTTTTAAGAATGAAAAATTAAGAAGATATTGTTAGGCATCCACTTCAGCGGCGGCTGAAGTCGGGTGACGCTGATGAAGCGCTGCTTCACCTTTTGCGAGGTAAGTATTTTTTTAGGCATATATAAACATTTTTTGTCTTGATCTCCATTCCGTTTTTAACTTTCTTCATCTTACATAATTAAAATTACCTTCATTGTATAGTTATTTACATTTGTCTTATTAGTGTACGACGTACGACTTACAGGTACTGCATCGTAAACCACCGCCCGCAATAATTTCTCTCTTACTCTGAACATGAAAATGAGGCATCTTCTTGGAACCTAGCCTGCTGCGGCGTCAATGAAATATACAGAGACATATTAATATGAAGAGACAGAATTGTTAACGTTTTGGCCGATCCAAGATCGTTCCATCCTTGTCGTCTGTCTCTTTCTCCCGAACGGCACTTAGCCAAGCTTAGTGTTAAATTCATTTGAAGCGCTTGAAGTCTTTGAATACCGTAAGAGATGTTCAAATAATTTGACGATTTGAACAAATCAGATTCATTTTAATACCAAAATGTTATTTAAAACAGCTTCTTGGTAAAAGTAATCTATTGTATTGCCTTATTGCGTTAATAATATATGGTGAAAACCCAAGATGTACTGTGCCTTGAGATAAATCTTAACAACGGCAACGTCGCTTGATGCATTTTACTCGAGTTTTACGTCAATGTCGATTTATTAATAGAAACAAATTTGACAGATTACCGAAACGCCATTCTGTACTTGTGTTTCATTTTCTGTGTTCTACGAATCTTTGTATATATTGCGATTTAGGTGAACAATAAGTGTGTAATTATGGTGCATTATTGTATAGTTTGTAGAAGGGTGAGTCATTTAAGTCTGGAAAATGTTACTTTTCATGGGTAAGTATTTTCAAGGTTACCTACAAGCTTTGACGGATTGGCTTGGCCAGCGGCGGCGTTGAAATTAAAACTTTTTATGTTGCTGCAATTAGGTAATCAATAATTATTTTATTAATTTTTATTATATAATTGATATAGTGCTTAATCAATGTGCGATATTTACTTAAAAATAGTTTTATTCTGGTGATGCAAAATATCATGTCCATCTCCAATTAAATCATATTACAATTCAAAAAATCTTCTTAATAAGGTTTGTACCCACATGTCATCATCAATGGCCATACAACCCAATAGTAGGGTCTCGACTCTCGACCTTCTCCAATTTCTTTCGTCATTCATTCCTGTCTCTGGTCTGCATCGCCCACTTCTGTGCACTTATCTTTCGTGCGTCTTCGCTTACACCATGTACACAGGAGCGAGCCCCCGAGCCGAAAAGTAACTCAATGTGCAACCAAACAACTGAAAAAAACCAATAGGCTAATAAAACCAGCCCATAATCGTTATTATAGAACGATAAAATGTAGCCTTATCTCTGAGCTTATGGTTGACTTATGGCAGCAATCTGCATTGAACAACACCCCCACACTAAAGCACAAAAGCACAGGTTTGAACTACGTCAAAGAAATTCGAGACTTGGTTACCAAAAAAAGGAAAGCCCGAAAAAAAATGGCAACAGACTCAATCGCCAGGCGACAAACGAGTGCTAAATAATCTATGCGAATAGGTCAAAAATGAAATTGAAGCCATAAATTTCCTTAGGAGCTATCGAGTACGAAAGCACCGACTACTCCCTATGGAAGGCAACTAAATTCTTGAATAGGCCAAATCATCACGACTCTCCCATTCGAAAAGATAATGGCAGCTGGGATGAGGGAAAGCATGAGCCCACTGGCATAGAAGAAATACCACAAATTACTAACAGATGGCACGATAATTAAGCCAATAACACCTGCTGAGATCACTCATCAGAATATCACAGACAATTTCAGTACAAAGAATGCTCTAGGTTATGACCTAATAACTGCACATATACTGAAAGATTTGCCCTGCAAAGGATCAATCGCATCGAATTACCGAGCACTAGAAAAGAAAAAGATCTGCGCGACGATGAAATACAAGGTAGAAAAATATTTTCCACAGCAAATGAGGTAAATTCTTCGTTCATACATCACTGACCGTCAGAGTTAAATATGAGAAGAAAATTCTGACCTGAAGAATATTTGTGCTGGAGTACCTCAGGGCAGTATCCTTGGACCTGTTCTCGGCCTGCAGTACACCAACGACATCCCGCACCGTCAAGCGACGGAGTAGTTACGGCAACATTCGCCGACGACACTGCTCGCTGCTGACCAAGACATCCAATCAGCAACAAACAAACTTCAAACAGCCATCAACAATGTCACCACTTGGATGAAGAAATGGCGCACCAAACTGAATGGGAGGAAATCGATTGACGTCAATTTCATCAACAAGAAATATGACTATACTATAGTCATTTTCAACCAAAAATTTAAATATTGAGGATGCATTACAAGAAAATTCTATACTGTAGATTCAACATTTTAACGAAAATGTGCAATTGAACAGACGTTTCAAAAAGTACCTTGTTAAGTACAATCAGTAGCTACTTAACTACTTAACTACTTAACTACTTAACTACTTAAAGCTACTCCAAAAATATTACATCTATATAATTTTTCATTAAGTAAAATGTTGGCATGTTAACATCAAATTGAATCAATAAATCTACTTCAGCTAATACCAATGTCACGAGCCGCTACTGATTCACTAAAACGTTAGAAATATTTTTTGGTGTGGGAGTACTATTATAAAAACAATTCGCATTCTTCCCGGTATGTAAATCTGCTGCCCATTGTCGTTTACGTAACATTCCTTGGAGAACTCGAAATAATAAGGCAGTTGAATGAAATCCGAAATTCTGCTTCGCATTTGCCACATATACCTACATACTGCTCAAGCCATGCTAACAACGGATGGAATATTATGATCCCTCGTGTCACCTATTTAGCGTAAACCTCTGTATTACAGCGGTGTATCTAAGTACACCGCGAGATACGTGTTCGTCTTGAAGAGAAAATACCAAGGCCAATCTTCCGGCGTTAGTGCCCACCGGAGATGGCATCACTTCTAGAGAAGCACCGGCGAAACACGCATTCCATAACCGGATGACCTTGAAGAGAACAAATCCCTATCTGCGCCAAGGCCACGCGACAAATTTACAATTTACCTCGTGCAAAAAAAATTGAATTAGTGCAACATTCCAATGCACTGGCGGCCACTACTATGATTACGCGTGTTCAATTGCTTAAAATGTAAATTGTTAATTATCATGCCTACAAGATCAGGCATATATTTAAAGCGATTCCTTACGTTAGGTATCACGCGAGAGATCACAAATGAGAAAATAATGGTGTTATCTTCGAACTAAGACGAGAAATGCTGTTATTAGAGGGCGTACAAAATAGATAGGAGTTCCCGCAAGTTTTTACATGGCAGATTTTATACGGAATGTCTGTTGTCTACGGCACAAGTCTTCCAGCAGTTCCAACGGAATGTTTCTTATACGGTTGAAAACCGATAAACGTATTATTTACATTTTTTAGGAAGTTCCAAGTAATTCCCCAAATTTCTTTATAGTATGTATTGTCTGAAAGTTGGCTCAGGATATATTTTTATAGAAAAATAAATTGATTCCTAAATCCAGTATGATCCATACAGTTTTTACGTAAAGAGAATTTGATTTTACATTTTTTTATATATACTTTGTTGCCAATATTGTAATCATGTCTTTTTTCGGGAATATGTTCGTCGAAGCGAACTTTGCTTTTTCTTTACTAGCTTGTGTTTTAGAATGTGCTACCTATTATAATAGTGTAATATGTGGTTATTAAGGTCCCTAATATATTTGGTCATTAAGTCTTTTGGATTCCATGAAGTTT